>BCLG01001828.1:38995-95120 GCA_001602295.1 Zoysia matrella
CCCAGATTAGATCGCGCCACCTCATTAAATCTAATTGAATCCTATGCGCCCGATCGAGATCAAGAGCCCTCAATGTGCCACATCACCACAATTACCACATTCATCCGATCTAAATCCGACGCACCAGATTAAGCCACGTCATCTAAATAGTCAGATCCGTTCAATTTCAAATCAAGGGCCCAGATTAAACCTCGTTTTCCGAATAAAATAAATCGAACCTTTTACTACGTCAGCATGCATCATGATGACGTCAGCAGGGTCGGTTAATTAAAAGTAATTAGACAATTTTAGTTAATTAATTTCGTATTAATCTATTAATTACTAAATAAAATAATAAAATAATTAAGTAATAATTTGAGAAATAAATTTGATAATTAGTTAATAATTAATTATAATAATTATTTAATAATTAACTATGACAATTTTACAGAAAAGCCCCTATAATTATTTTAAATTATAAATTAGTCCATGACGAATGACAAATTTACATTTAACCTCTGAACTTTCTGTAATTACTTTTAGTCCTTGATTAATTTTGTAAATTACAGATAGCTCCTCAGAAATTAATTATTAATTACAGATTAGTCCCTGAAACTTATAAATGCTATATCTTTTAAACCGTAACTCCGATTTCAGTGAATAATATTCCAAAACGATCGTAACGAAATAACCTATGCATTCATGACATAATTATATTGATCTTGGTCTGTTTTGTTGTATTTGATTGATTGTTTCTGCTCTCGTGCATTAGGCGACTTCGTCTCCGACCTGCAATACGAGGATTTCTAGCAGCAAGAGTTTGGAGCAGTTGAATACTATTTCCAGGAGCAGCAAGGCAAGTGTCTTTGATCATTTTGTGCCTACATTACAAAATCTATACCTTATAAATTGCATGCTTGTGTCAAATTAATTGTGCACCTACTATTAAAAATTCACCTAGTTTTCTTATTATGCCTTGTCACCCTAGTTTACCTTTTTGTTAGGTAGATTACATGCTTAGCTTGCTGTTGTCGGGATGTGTGATATTAACTAGTATTATCATACTTGCTTCACAAGGATTAATGGGTTATTTAATTGTAACTTAAAGATCAGTGATTTGGGAGATATGATTGGTGTAGTGCTGTGTAAGGGGTTACCGGCACTGTCCCTTGGTATGTTATCTTTTCAAATCTAAAGATCGGTTCGTGGAGCGATCACCCATGTGCTACCGTACAACCACGAGCCAAGAATAGGCGCGGCCTGGAATAGTAAGTGGTGGAGACTAGTTCTGTGCATGCCAATCAGTGGAGCGGAGAAAGCGAGTTACGTCTAGATTCACCTGGAGAGATATGTGTGAGGAAGAGAGAGTTACTCTCGCTGGCACAAAAGAGGGACTTTCTAAGGTTACGGTTAGTGTCTTATTAGGTGAAATCTCAGTGCGCACGTACAAACTGGAGAAAGTCATAGAAAAGTTTTGAAGTGATCTCTTGCCCCTCACACCAAAGTAAATGTGCGAGTGCGACGACAGAGGCATAATAGAGATTTCTTTAGTCCACCTGAAAACAGGGATGAAATCACTTCTCGTAGGGAATTGTGTACAACCTCTGCAGAGTTAAAACTGTTATGACAGCCATACTTGCCGTCACGAGCATTGCATGGATCCTCATATGATTAGTAGGATTTTGGAATGGTTTGGTTAGTGATCACAGTGAGATACTGTGATTGGTTCTTATGTTCGTGCTACAGCTGTGTAAGCTGTAGGCATGATTAGACTATAGGCACGATATCTTTCACTTAGTAAATAGGTGCTTAAAAGGATGTGTGTCTTTATGATGTGTTTTTATGTAAAAGAAATCTATGCTGCCTTTTTCTTTGTTTACTGTCACATATCATACTTTTTCACACTTGCTGATTACATCTCGTATTTAACTTTGCCTTTATAAATGCTGCTCAGTAGAAAGAGAAGTCTGAGAGAACATTGAAGACCCTGTAGCTGAAGTCTAGGCGAGCTACTTCGGTCATCTGTCTGTGGAGCCTAAGATGCTTGAATTTGTTTTTCGCTGCTTTGATTTGTAATAATTTATAAGACTCTTAGTCATTTTTGTAGTAGGTTAAAATTAGTTTATTCGAGACATAGTTCGGTTTACCATTAATGAAGTCGCTTTATGTGTGAAATTTGATTTCTGAGCACACATAAAGAATTACTTGGTTTTAGCTTTAAAATCAGGTGTGACATTAAACATCTACAAAAAATTTCACAAACGAAGAGAACTGTTCGACTCGGATACAAGAGCGTGTCGCTGTTGGCGCCCATCAAGCCCGTAAAATAGAACGCCACTGGTCAAGGATTCGCACGAAGGCGCGACACGAACGATGCCCCGCGACCAACCCAAGGCCATGATGCTCTCGCGTCTTTGGCACCATCTCGCGTCCACGCACGCCAACCCCTGCCGACCGCTTCCCACGTGCAAGTCAAATTTCAAATGACTCCGGCATTGGAGAGACGGTCGGAATTCCAACATGTGCCACCCTGCCGGTATATCACGGAACAAGACCATGCATGGCCAATGGATGGAGTTGGATCGGTGCTGGTTATGGTTTACATGCCCAGCGTTCGTTAGCAGATGGGTTACATCACAGAGTATGACACGGCTTGAGAATGTTCTCTGTCCTTTCTCGTACGGGAGGATCGATGGGTGATGGGAATTCAGGGGTGTTCGGTCATGTTGGTCTAATGAACTTGCGTGGTACATAAGGAAATTGCCATCGCTTTCATGAAGAAAGAAAGATTAAGCGCCTACCCTGCAGTCGATATTTTATATTCCGAAGAATGTCATCTTCGTTGAAATTTTATAGGATGGTCGGATGCGTGTTGAAGAGTTGATCTTTTCGTGGTGAAGACTGGTTGCTCTGCTGAACTTCCATTCACTTTACTGTGGATCTACGCGTCTTGTTAAGTATATAGTAATGTAACACACATTTTGATAATTCATATTTACCCATAATCTTTTAGGTTTTCGGCAACTATTTGTAAGGCAGAAGTGTCGAGTGCATTTCTCAGAGATATATCACTGTTGTATCTGTGATGTCTAAACCCTGATACATGTTGCGCGCAATGCAGGTGATATTGAATAACCGCCAAGACTTGATGATCTGAAATGTGGCAACTGCAAGGAAGAAGAGTGTTGGAACCAGCAGGTAAGATGTCTTTTGTTTTTTAACAGACCAGATTATTTGTTAAAGCGAGTCACCCGTTGTTCAACTGCAAATGTGAAGGTCCATGCATGCTACCAATAAGCTTCGTGGACAGTGATCTCATAAAATTAAAAAAAAAATGCAAACACAAAAACTTGGGCAGAAAACACACCTGTGGGCTGCAACACGCGTTGAACACCGCAGAGTTCATGATGCACACACTAGAAATGGCAGGGAGATGCAATGGCACTTCCTGAAAAAATAGACGTAGCAATGCAGAAAGTACAGTATTTGCACAGGGACAAGTGAAAAGACAATTGAGATCACGTAAGTGCCTTGATCACATGACCGGAAGTGTTGATGTTTTCACGATGGGGCAACGATGCAAGTCCCTCTCTTTTACAGCTTGCAATAATTCAATTATGATCTTCACATCAACTCGACATTGGAAAAAATGACTATAGGAGGTCCTACTAGTACTTTACTATGTTTGGTCAAATACAATTCTTTTATCCTCCATTTCAAGGAATAGTAATAACGATCATTCTGGAACAGGCTAGTCCAATTCTATTTGACAATGACAAACCATATCCCATCGATCTGAATAATCAGTAGTAAAATATATTGCAAGCTCATCTGTTCCACTGGTAGTACCTAGTAAATGAAAATGCCAGACATCACGGTATGCATTATTTTTTGTCTTATAGCACCATCTGAATATCAATATATAAGAATTTATTTCAAGAAAACAAATAATATATATAATACTATATAACTTACAGCCAGGAAAGGGCCGGGAAATTTTTCCCAGCCAGTAAAGCTGTGCCATAAATGCATTGGCAACAAAACGCATGGTCTGTGTAAGCTGTCAAAACCAGCACGCGCCAGGAGACAAAGGTCTTTGGCACCGAGAACATCGCCGCCCTCGTGTCGTTTTCAGCACATAGATGGAAACAAGGATGGAAACCAACCCTGCCATCTGTTCAAATCTGCATATAAACATTCACACGCACGTAGGAGGTTACCTCCCTCTTCTTTCCAAAGCCACTGACGCCCATAGCTTTGGCCGGAAGCCAGCAGATTTTAGTTGACATCAAGGAAAGCCTTAGCTTTTCATTGGGTTAACATGGAAACATACAGCTTGCTTGTGAAGGATGAACTGAACGGCATCGGAGGAGGTGGAGGACGGGGAGCACTATACTGCACGGCCGCGCCAAGAGGAGGCGGCGGAGACGGCCCAATGAAGAGCGTGAAGAGGAGGAAGAGAGAGCCGTCCACGGCAGCGGTGGGCAAGGAGTTGGCCGGCGGCGACAAGTCCGGTAGTGGCGGCAATGCCGCCAAGAGGAGCTCAAGGTTCAGGGGTGTGAGCAGGTAATAAAAGATACACTAACTTCAGGCTATATTTACACCGTGTTTAACTGTTGATATCATGCAAAATATTGGTGCAAGCAGGCATCGTTGGACTGGTAGGTTCGAGGCTCATCTCTGGGACAAAGGAACATGGAACCCTACGCAAAAGAAGAAAGGGAAGCAAGGTATACTGAAAGCCAAAGAACTATAACACTAAAAAAGCTGTTATATTTTTTCGAAAGAGCAATTAACAAGCTGTTATATTATGTACAGTTTCATTTGCAGATCGTAAAATTGCATAGTGTGCTATACGTACGCATGTTTCTCACTTTGTGTTGTGTGTTCATGCATGATACCTACGGTGCTGAATACAGTTTATCTCGGTGCGTATAACGAGGAAGAGGCAGCCGCGAGAGCTTACGATCTTGCTGCACTCAAGTATTGGGGGCCAAGTACCTACACCAACTTCCCGGTATGTTTGTTTCAAGTACACAGTTTAGTGGAAGTTACCATATATACGATTAGGTATCTGCTATAGATGCTTGGCATATCCAAGATCTCCTAGAGTACTGTGACTAGTAACTTTTATACTGTCGAGACTGCGGGCTCCTGCGCTGTGACACTGTTCGCTGGCCGGCACATGAACTGTTAGTGGTGCATGCGGAGTAGAGTAGTAGTAGATTAGAAGACGGCATCTCTTATATATCTAAAGGAGTTTGTGAATCCTGTGATCTCATAGAACCGTTTACTTTATTGGCTGTGTTGCCGAATTGCTTGGATGACTATCATTCCATCGGATCATGCGGATACCATTTACCCCTTTTATTTTTATTTATTTATTTGTTTTACATATTTTCAGGTTGTAGACTACGAGAAAGAGCTCAAAGTCATGCAGAACGTGTCCAAGGAAGAGTACCTAGCCTCAATAAGAAGGTGTGCCTCCCCTCCTAGTGTTTACAGCATATATATATATCTGTGCGAATTTTTTCCCCAATTTTTTGAGAAATAAAATTAGTAAAAAAAATCAATAAAACGATCCAAACGTGACTGATATAATGGTATTTTGTCTCATCCATGGCAACCAGGAAGAGCAACGGCTTCTCCCGCGGAGTTTCCAAGTACAGAGGCGTTGCACGGTATGAATGGTCACCGGCGCCTTTTGAGTTTTGAAGTTCTGATTGATTCTCACCATGAAAATTTGCACTAATTTTGCCCCAAATTGTTTTTCTTTAAAAATAAAAATAACTTTCAGGCACCACCACAACGGCAGGTGGGAAGCCAGGATCGGCCGGGTGTTCGGCAACAAGTACCTGTACCTGGGCACGTACAGCACGCAGGAGGAAGCGGCGCGCGCCTACGACATCGCCGCCATCGAGTACCGCGGCATCAACGCCGTCACCAACTTCGACCTCAGCTCGTACATCCGCTGGCTCAAGCCCGCCGGCGCCGGCGCCGTTGAGGACGGCAACAGCGGCGGCACGCCCACGTCCGGCGTCAAGCCGGCCATCCTACCCTCGCTGTGCCTCCAGGGCGTCCACCAGGCTGCAGGGAGCCTCCTGCAGCACACGCACGGCGCTGCTGCCATGCTGCAGGGCGGTTCCCTCGCCGGCCTGGACGACGTGGGCTCCGCCTACGCTAGCGGTCCCCGCCTGACCGCGGTGTGCGGGAGGCCAACGGGTGCCCTCGCCGGCCTGGACGACGTGAGCTCCGTCTACACCGGCGGTCCCAGCCCAACCGCGGTGTGCGGAAGGCCGTCGCCGTCGTCGTCGGCCACGGCACTGAGCCTGCTGCTGCGGTCATCGATGTTCCAGGAGCTGGTGGCGCGGAACGCCGACGCCGCCGCGCAGGCGGAGCAGCTACCGGCCGCCGCCGAGGTCGAGCACGTCACGGCGTCGGATGTGGAGGCCGACACAAAGCCCGCGCTCGAGGAGCCACCGACGGGCGAGACCGGCGACGCGTTGTACGACGCCGGAGCGGACGACGCCTTCGCGTGCTCCATGTACGAGCTCGACGACAGCTTCGCGTGCATGCAGCAGTCGTTCTGGAACTACTGCCTGTAATTGTAACCATCTGACCGGACTGACGATCCGGAGGAGCGGAGCGGTCGTGTTGTGTGAGGGACGCATTGGAACGTGGTGAATGAACTGAGCTGTGGCTTCTGGCTATGAGTAGGAACTCGATCGAGCTTCTGCGAGAAACGGGGAGAGCCGCCCGAGTTCCTGGACATAGCCTGACATCCGTGCGAGCGTGATCAAGTAGCTAGCCGCTAGTATCAGGTAGGGGCTGGTGATGTGTGTGTGTGGAAATGCAATTGCTGTGATGGCGTGTTACTACCTGACATGATCTGAGTCCTTTGTACGAGTACAAATTCAGTGGCAAATTAATGTTCCATGTATTGCTAGATGCAAATGATGATTATGCTGAATTCTCATGTGCAGAATGTTTGATTTCTCATGTACAGGTACGTTCCAAATGGGCCGTTTTTACGTTCTGACAAGGTAGACGGCCCGTCGGTCTCTCGTGTACCCCACGCGGCCCAGTCGATGGCTAAGTCCTGCAATTGTGTCGTGTGGCGGTTGGGCCTGGAAATCACGAGCAGGCCGTAACTGTTTCGGCCCAGTGAACAGACCGGGCCAATTGTTCAAAGCGAAGCCCAGGATTTACGCCACGAGGCTCAGATAGCCCACAAGCTTCTTCTTTTACCAATCAGTCAGTGCCATGTCGTCTTCTCCTCAGGCGACTGACAGCATCATGGCAACCACCACCATATCCTTCGGCTTTGTTTGTGCTTATAGGGGAAACTCTTATCAGAAATTCTGATTATTCCAACCATGAGATTGTTATTTTTTTTTTTCGATTATCATAGTTCAAATATGTAAAGCTACTTACTAGAAAATTAAATTTTCGTAAAAATAAACAAAACATTTAAGTGATGTTCTCATTTGTTTTTACTGGTAAGCTGATTATTATAAAAGAAACAAACATGGCCTTGGTCACTCCGGTATCTATCTGTTCTGGTTCTTCTATTACCCCAATCTCTAAATTCTTGACAATTTTCTGAGTGGTCAACTATGAGGGACCTATTTATTTTCTAAAACACATGGCCTTTTTTTAAAAGATAATAAAAAAAGGCACTGTCACATCCGACAACTCAGAAAAATATACTACTAGGTTCCTTGTCCTGAAACCCGCCGGAAATTGGCAGCGAATTCTTCCATGTACGCGTGATCGAGCACCACGGCGACCTGCACGCCGCCGTTCTTCGCGCCTAGCAGCAACACCGCCTCCCTGGTGAACAGGGACAAGATCCCGACGTGGCTCGGCGCGCCCCACCCGAAATCCGTCTCGTACGCCATGAACCAGTTCGACGATCCGGACACGGTGAACCTCTCCTGCGGGACCGACGCGAACGCCTCGAGCCAGCCGTCGACTCCGCCCAGCGGATCGCCCCCCTCCAGCACCGCGCTGACGGCGTCGCGGATGGCCGCGGCCGCGCGCGCGAGCCCGACGCCGTCGTCGCACAGGTCCCGCACGACGGCCCACGCGAAGCACGGCGCCACGCAGTTCCCGAAGAAGCACTTGTCGACCGGCGGAACGAGGCGGCGCCGGAGGTCCATGGGCAGCAGGTAGTAGGCGTCGGCGGCAGGGTCCATGGACTTGGCGCGCGCGATGGACGTCCATACCAGCGACGACACCGCGACGAACGTGCTTGGATGGTTTTCCAGCCGTTCGCCGATGACTTCGCTTTGTTCGAGTATGCGTTGCTTCACCCGCAGGATCTCGTCGACTCCAAGAACAAAGCTTCTTTGCCGCTGATCAAGCGGTGACGATGGTGATCTAGCCTGTCCAGTCGTTCTTAGATAATCATGTTGGGCAAAGGAGCACTTATTCAATAGTCGAAAGTGATTTAATGAACTCTGAGACTGAGAGTAGTTACCAGCGGCAGCGCCGGCGCATTCGTCCGCAAGATCTTGCGGGTAGCCTCCTCGGATCTGGGATACCGGATCGCCGTCCGGTCAAACGTCGGCGACTCTAGCCCCGCCGCGGCTTGCCAGCCCGCGCCACATACGGCGGACCACGCCCTCAAGAACCGCCACACGGAAAGGCCGTCGGCTACGGCGTGGTGGACGGCGACACCGACGAGCACGGCGCGTCCGTCGCCGACGGCGGGCCTCGTGACCTGCACGGCGAGCACCGGGGCCGGCAGACACGCCACGTCCAGCTCCGGGCCGAGCCGCGTCAAAGCCTGCTTGCGGTGCTCGTCGCCGACGGCGAGACGGCGCATGTCGTCGATGCTGCCGGAGTACTCCGCCTCGACGAATTTGACACCCGAGGAGACCGCGCCACCGGAGCAGTCCACGACGACGTCGCCGGTGGACGGGCAGTAGGTGAGCTTGCCTGCTAGAGGGACGTAGACGGCGAGCACGGCGGCTAGGGAGGACTGTAAAGAGCGGACGACGGACGGGAAAGGCGGGACGTCGGGACCCTCGTAGAAGAACAGCCGCGGCAGGGGTGCTCTGTGGATGAACATGGCGTCCATGAACGAGAGCTTGATGTGGCCGTCGTCTGGAAGCGGCGGCGGGGGAACGGCGGCCTGATCTTTGTCCGGGAGGACGCTGGTGACGTTGAGAACTCGCACCCGGGAGCTCATGGTGCCGAGACCCGAGAGGATTTTCGGATCAATGAGAATGCTGATATGTTAAAGTCAATGAGTAAACGATGCTCGAGACACATGGGAGCTCATGGTATGTTAAACAGTGCGTTAACATTAGTTTATATCCCTTTTAATTAACCTGTGACATCATCATTTTACTTATGTGGTAAAGAAATTAATAGAGAAAGAAAATGAAAAATGAAAAAACTATTTCTACATCAAAAAACTATCTCTTCACTAAAACCAAAACACTACAAAACCAGTACAAAATATGAATTAGGAGAATTCCACTATTTTTATGACACAATTCTCTTTTATAAAATATAAAAAAATCATTAAATTTTAATTATATAGAAACTATCATAGAAACTATGTATTGAAGATGATTGAATTAAAAAAAAAGATAATTTATTACTCTTAAAAATTATTTATAGAAACTTGCATTGGGAGTGCCGATCCGAGGTTTTTAGTCGTCGAGCACGAGCGGTCTGACAAAGGGTTCACAAAACCACGGTAAACCGTTTGGTTTTCACAAAAATCTGTCAAACCACTCCGGCTCGGTTTAAGGGGTTGACCGG
Source organism: Zoysia matrella (assembly GCA_001602295.1). Taxonomy (NCBI): domain Eukaryota; kingdom Viridiplantae; phylum Streptophyta; class Magnoliopsida; order Poales; family Poaceae; genus Zoysia; species Zoysia matrella. The sequence goes on from BCLG01001828.1 coordinate 48,752, forward strand.
TTTTCGGAATAATAAATTAAAAAAATTTGAAAAATGTGAAAAAATTTGAAAATTTGAAAATCGATCAAACCGAGCCGTTTACCCAAAAAAACCGGTGAAAAAGCGTTCAAACCGATTTGATTTCAAATTCAAAAAGAGTAAACCATAAAAACCGTTCGATAAACCGTAAAAACCAGTCGGTAAACCATAAAAATCGACCGGTTTTCTTTCAAAAATTTTGATTTTTAAATTTGTCCGATTTTTACAGTTTACTGACGGTTTTCGCTGGTCTCATAAAAACCGCCAAACCGCGGCGAATACCGTAACGTGAACCCTGTCTGACATTGAACGATGCCATTGTTTAGTGATCCTTGAAAGAGTCAGGTTGCTCAGAGAACGAATCGATGACCGTTCAATTATCATGAAGGAAAAAATTCAGAAAAAAAAAAGACCACGAAGCAGTCCATGCGCTCCCGGTCAAGCGCCACGGACACTTGCACCGCGCCGTCCCGCGCCCCGAGCAGCGCCACGAACTCCCCGAGGAATCCCACCGACACGAGCTCCGCAAGGCTCGGCGCGCCCCAGCCAAAGTGTCCTCGAGGTAAAGCGGCGAAGCTATGGGACACCCCTATCTGCCGCTGCCAGTTCCTCCTCCGCCAGCGGGTCCTCCTCAAGGTAAGCGCGGACCATCATTCCCCGCACCGCCGCAAATGCCGAGCTCGCCCGCCGTGGCCCTCGCGTAGCTGGTCCTGTCGACGCAGTTGCCGAAGAACGCGTCGTCCAGTGGCGGGCGCAGGCGGGAGCGGCAGTCCGCGGTGAACATGAGGTAGACGTCGGCCACGGCGGCGCGGGTCGAGGAGCTCTTGGCGCGGAGGGTAGTGACATGTACACGCACGGGCACAAACTTTTGCCATTTAGGAGTACGTTTCACAGTATATATGTAATATTGTATAATCCGCACCGCGCATATATATATGTACCAAATTTATAATCCACACGAGCTATGGTTTATAGGCGTTCCCAGTATCTCTTCTTCGTCCTCGATCAATCCCGCTCGATCGCATTGAATCAATTAACGTCAGGCCTGGCTAGCTAGCTAGCAGGGCTTGCCAACCTCGCACTTGAGCGTCCCAGCGAACTGCGTGAGCTGAGCGACGTAGCTCCCGTGCTTGGCCGGGATCATGTCGAGCTCGTCGTACTTGCGCTCGTTCTGCCCGCCGGACTCGTTGAAGAAGGCCCCGTTGAGCATGACGTCTCCCTGCGACTTCCACACCCACTCCTTGGAGTCGCTGTACGACGTGTACTCCCTCTTGGTGACCTCCTTGGCGTTGACGTCGTCGGGCGCGATGAACCTGTTCCCCTGGCTGATGATGGTCGGGTTCATGTTGCCTCCGATGGCGTACATGATCCAGTGCGTGTAGTCGTTGTTCACGACGTGGAAGAAGCCGTACCGGCACCGCGGCATCCTCTGCACCAGCCCCTTCCCGAAGTGGTTGAACGCGACGGTGATCTGCATGATCGCGTCCTGCGGGTTCGAGTTGCTCGCGCCGAACAGCATCACGTGGTCGTGCTTCGTGAAGTGCCCGTTCGAGATGGTGATGGCGGTCGACCCGTTCACGACGTCGATGAGCCCGTCCGAGCAGTTGTACATCGACACGTGGTCGATCCAGATGTTGCTCGACGACATGACGGAGACGCCGTCGCCGTCGCTGGCGGTGCGGAACCCGTAGTGCCGCTTCGAGTCGCGGATCATGCCGCCGCCGTGGCGCACCGCGTGGTGGATGTGCACGTTGTGGATGATCACGTGCTCCACGCCCTGGAGCGTGATCTCCGCGCCCACGATGTGCACCTGCGCGCCGCGCCCGTCGATCGTCTTGTTCCGGTTCACGATCAGCTCCTGCCGGAGCTGGATCACCATGTGCCGCGCGAACACGATCCACAGCGGCCGGTCCTGGATCACGCCGTACCGGAGCGTGCCCTTCAGCGGGACCACCATCTCGTCGTCACTCGCGTCGGTCACCACGTAGATCTTCCCGTCCACGCCGCCGCCGGCCTTGTGCCCGAACCCGAGCGCGCACCGCGCCAGGCGCTTGCGGTCCCTCGCCCAGTCGTCGCGGCAGCGCCAGCACCGGTCGATGGGGTTCGTCGCCCGGCACGGGCCCCGGTACCGCGCCAGGGAGCGCCGCGTCGTCGCCCTGTGCACGTCCTTGTTGAACCTGTTGACGGCGGAGATGGGGTCGCGGACGAACGCGGCGTGGCTTTTCGCGACGGACTCCTCGGTGCGCCGCTCCCAGTACTCCTCATCGGAGGTGACGTTCTCCGCCGCCGCGACCGCGAGGACGTAGAAGAGAATGAGCAAGGAGCTCCTCGCGACGACGGAGCCCGCCATCGCCGTTGTATAATTAGCAAGTGTGGCCGATCTTTGGTTGGGAAAGACGCCGGCCGGCCGTGTCCGGCGCCTCACCGCGGGAGGAAGCTCAGGAGTTGGGTCGAGATGGAAGGTTCCCTGAGCCCTCGCGGGCGACGAGCGGCCGGCCGGCACGGAGGCGTACGTAGAGGCGCGCGGTGCTGTGTCGGGTTCGTTTCCAAGTGCGCGTATATGTAGCAGCCATGGGCGCGAGGAGGAAGGCAAGTCGCTAATCTCGCGCCCGCGTGCATGCGACCGCTCATGCATGCGTGCAGAGCTGGCCTGGCCTCCATTGTAGTAACGGCACAACATGCCGCTGTTTTTCCGTTTTAATTCGCAGGCATGCTCTTCATATTGTTTCCCGTTTGAATTTGCAGGCTTGCTTGAAGAGCATGCATATATATCCTAGCTTGCTTCTCGCTAGGATTATAGAAGCAATTGACCTCTAGTTTCGGATGAAATGGAAGGGATTAATGTGGTTGCTGTAAGGATTGAAAGTACCAATCTCGTGCCTGCACATGCATGGAAGCTGCCACCACCAGGCCGAAGGTTCTGTATATTCCATCGATCAAGAAATGGTTGATCATGACACACAAAAGGAAAGATTTGCATATTTGAGATTTGAAACATTGCCTTCTTAATGATTTTGACATATGTATGAATGACATATGGAACCACATGCTATGATTCGTAGATTTAATGATAAATATCTAAAGCACATTGTTTCTAATGTCAAAAATCCGAAAGGCTCCAAAAAAAAAAAAGCCGGCATCCAAATACAAGAGCTGCACTGCACAGATCTAGTTCTGATGCCTACTTGCACTTTTGTGCTTTCTCCCACAAAATTTCATGGTAGAAGTGAGGATGAAAACTTAAGAGATGCGATATGTATGAATACGCGTACCCATCATGTGTGGGATTGGATGGTAAACGAGCTTTGAATGTGAGATGTTACAATAGTATTAGAGTATAACCTTTTGCTGCACATGCGCATGTACGTTTAATCCCAAAACATGACTCTTCACTAAGAGAGGTATACGCTTGTCGTTTAGATTGTAGTTTGACACCGAGAGCGTTAGGTCTTAAGGAGGGGGTGACTCTAACTCATTAGAAGTCTTCAGTAGTTGTGGTTTGAGACATAATGGTTTAGAAGTGAAGTGAATATGTATGATTAATCCCACCTCTATTATTTAGGAGGTGAGGGTTAGCATAAAACCATTGTTATTCTAAGCATAACACCTTTGTGTTAACTCTTGTACTAAAAATGTAAAAAAAAGATGCTATGCATAAATACACGCGCCCGCTTCATTTTGAGACTGGAGCGTGAGCGAACTATAAACGTGGGGTGGTACAATATCAATAGCCAATGTATCATGGAGGTCTCAGTTTTGTTCAATTTCTAGAATTACTTAAAGATACATATATGTTTGAATTTATTTCACATAAGGAAATTTTGGAGAGCGCAGCAATGTGGTGTTACCTTGGCTACTAAGCTATCTCTCTTTATGCCAGATCAACTACAACGGACAAAAATTACACACTCTGCTAGCTACTACATTCTCCAAAGGAAAAAAAAAAACTCTTCCCCTGCATGGGCAGAGGCCGTTAATTTATTCCTCCTGCCCCTGCTCTACCACTCTTCCTGAACAAACTCAGAGCTGGCTTCATCTTGCTCACCGTCATCGTTGTCTTCTACGCATCTGCTCGGTAGCAGCCTCCTCCGAGAAGCACTTCACTTCTACTGCTTCTGCCGGTCAGAGTACCCGTGCAGCTGCTGCTGCCGTCTACCGCATGCTAGATCTCAGGGCTGCGCTTTGCACTGTGACGCCAGCACGGCCTCCGCCACGCTGAAGAACATGCGGTCTGACCCGAAAGCCTCGCCCACCGTCAAGTTGAACATCCGCTCCGCCACGGACCCGACCGGGTTGGCGAGAACCAGCTGCAGAGAAGAACACGAAGCTCATGTCGTAACTGAACTCTGATGGAGCAATGGAGGACCAATGCCCATAATTTTTCAGTAAAATCTGTGTGTGTACCTCGATGTGTCTTTTGTCCAGGACCCTCTTCATCTCGGCCAGCGCTCCTAGGCCGCTCGTGTCGATCGCCGACACGGCTGCAAGAAGACCGATTCGTCTCACGTCAACCAAATCGATCCGTTTTTATTTTTATTTTTTCACAATGATCTGAAACCTGAAGATCAGGTGGCTGCGTACTGACCGCTCATGTCGAGGACGACGCACCGGACGGAGCTCTGGTTCGACTTGATCGCCATCTCCTCCTCGTCCCGCACGAACCTCACGACCCTCTCGACGAGGTACATCGCGTTGGCGAAGTAGACGGCCGACTCGACGCCGACGACGAGGAGCCCCGGCACGTGCACGGCCTCCCTGTACTGCGCGACACTGCGGTAGCTCCGCGTCCCGGGGACGCGCCCCTTGACCACGACGTTGGGCCGCGTCACCTGCAGCAGGATCTTGAACAGCGAGACGCCCACGGCGACGGCGAGGCCCGTCTGGATGGAGACGAGGAGCACGCCGAGGAACGCCGACGCGCACGCCAGGAAGTCCAGCTTGTCCGCCTTCCAGAGCCTGGCCGCGCCGCGGACGTTGATCAGCCCGACCACCGCCGTGATGATGATCGCGGACAGGATCGCGTTCGGCGTGTAGCGGAACAGCGGCATCAAGAACAGGAGCGTCACCAGCACCGCCGACGCCATCACGATGTTCGAGAGCGCCGTCTTGCACCCGGCGCTGTAGTTCACCGCCGACCGCGAGAACGACCCCGTCGTCACGTAGCAGGACGCGCAGGACCCGGCTCTGTTCATGATGCCGATGGCCATCATCTCCTTATTCCCGTCAACCTGGTAGTTGTTGATCGACGCGAAGGTCCTGCCTACGGCAATCCCTTCCTGCACCAACAAATTTTCACAGTAAACATTCATTTTATATTCTGATCGACCTAATTAACAGCATTGTTACGATTAAATTTAAGTTACAGCATCAATCGTTTTTCTAGCATGCATGGTTCTTACTGTCAGGGAAAGGATGCCAGTCATGATCCCTGTCTTGACAGTCAGGGCGACGTAGGATCCACTGAACATGAGTATGTTGGCTGAAGGAGGCACGCCAATCTGTTTCAGAAGGAAAATATTTACAGCTGAATTAGTTGACGTTTTTCGAGCCCTGAATTCAGCTGTCAGTCAGTGTGAACAGTGATTCAGGAGCTGCTTCGATCAGCTAGGCTCCTACATGTACTGAAGAAGATACTTACAACGCTGATGCTGTGAGATTTCCAGATGGACGAGAGGACGGTGGAGACGATCACTGAGGCCAGCAGAGCGCCGGCTGACACCCAGAAAAGCTTCGGATTCCTCGCGCTCTGGGAAATCAAAGAAACACTGAATCAGATGCGTTCTTGATCTAACTGTATATAATTGGTTGCATGACTCAACGAAGGTTTTTTAAAAAATCGATCAAAGTATTTGAAATTTTTCGTATGAAAAGCTGGTTATTTGGAGGCCCCGTGACAACCTTTTGAAGATTTTTCAGGAACGGTTCAAGGACAGTGGAAACCTCAGATTAAAGCTCTTAATCATATTTAATCAAATTTGCTGCGAATTCAATTGACCCCGCAAGAAGAGATATAGCCACTTGCTGCGAACTGTCACTTGTTGCAGAAAGAAGAGATAGAATCAGACCCATCGGAGGCCAAAATCAGACCCTTCTCCCATTCAGCTCTGTCGCTATCAGAACAGATTCCAAATTGGAAGAACAAGCATGGAGTTAGCTTAACCTCCCCCATGAACTATTAGCCATCTGTTAAACTACTCGGTGGGAGTCAAATTCCTTGTTAGTGGCAGGCACCCTTTAGGCCCTACCATGAACTCGATCGAGGTTTTAATCACCATCGTCACCGCGTTGACCTCATGGCCACCAGTTAACGCGGACCAATATTTTTGTGCTACGATCGACCTACGTACGAGTAGTAACTAGGATGCGTAAGAGTAGTTAGGAATTGGTTGGGGCCTGGGCGGTGGACGATGGTGAAGTGAAGAGAGGAGGAAGAAGAGGCAGGGGAGAACAGAGCAAGTGAGGTAGTATCTACCTGGGGTAATGGCGAGGCTGGCAATGGTGAGGCCAGCGACGACGTCGGAGCGGAGGAGTCGGAGGCTGTACTCGGACCCCCACTGGAAGATGGGGAAGAAGTACTGCAGCGCGAGCACGACGCGCCAGGCCGACGACTGGTGCTTGAACTGGTGCAGCGGGTCGTCGGGGAAGAACACCTCCGCGAGGCGCTGCCGCAGCGCCTTCGCCGTCGACCGCGGCTCTGGCACCGACACCTTGTGCAGCTCCGGGACCTCGCGCTCCCGCCGCGTATCCGGCGATGGCGCGTCGAGGGCTGGCGGCGCCTCGACGTCGTACGAGAGGCTGTCCACCTTGTTGTTCGCCAGCATCCTGTTCACGTCGACTCCCGAAAGGTCGGATTGCTCCTCTGCTTCGCTTGGCAGGCAGGCAGGCGACTGGTGAGCGAGCGAGGAAGGTGTTGGTTTGCTCGATGGACTCAGCTGCGGCGCAGGCAGGAGCCGCTTTTTATAAGGAAGCGAAGGGGAGCGCGGTTGGGCGGGAGGAGCGGAGCAAGGAGTTTGTTTCGAGTTGATCGATAACTGAACAAGAAGCAGGAACGAAAACGCGAGTGGTCGTGTCGGTTAGTTTGGGTCTACCTATTACCGGTGAGTGAGTATCCGAGATATACTCACTCGTTATTTAAATTGTTGTCGATATTAATTTTTAACATTATATTTTATTATTTATATATTATTCAAAAAATTAGTTTAAATGTGTAAATTTATCAGTCATGTTTTAAATACTTAGACAATAAAGTAAATTATAACAAAAACATCTTATATTTATCATATTTTTTTAAATAAAATAAATAATCAAAGGTAATATTGAACATCAACTGTTGTAATAATTTAAGAATGAATGGAGTATAGCACATGTCACGCCTAAAGCGCGTAGAGCCACAATTCAATGATAAACACAAACATAAACACATTTGCTTAAACAGTGGAGTATATTACATTATTAATGTATATTTAAAAGCCTTTCAAGTCTAGAATCTCTATCAATGAGCTTTTCTCCTACTGGTCGGCTTCTTTTCCAGTCTAGAATCTGCATAGCAAAACATAAACATCTCCACTCCAGAATCAATCTGTTCCAAAAGAAACTGAGGACATGTTTGGTTATGGGTCCGGCAACGTCAATGGTAATGTGAATGGATCACGGACTGATTAGCGGTGCAACTATTGATTTCTCTTTTTGTTTGTTTGCAAGCCTTAATGTAATCGGATAACATCACTCCGCTTGGTTTACAGCTTCCGGACGTGATCAAGACAATACTTCCAGCAGCGCTCATCTTCGCGTTGCTCTGCTCGTTTGGGCCAACCAGCCGCTCGGCGCGGAGCACGGCGAAAGTCCCCATGAGCGGCGCAGATGCTTCCTCCCGACGTGCGCAGCGAAGCCAACCTTCGTGGCTACGGCACTGGCATGCAGGGGAGCGGGACGGCAGGTTTGTGTACTGGAAGGTCGAATAGATCAAAAACCTGCGACAAATGATCTGTTCAGGTACTCGGTCCTTCAGAGAAAGAGGTTGTAGAACTGAAGCCAGCTGAGAGAGAGAGAGAGAGAGAGAGAGAGAGAGAGAGCAAGCAGCGCTAGTACTCACCCTGTCTGTGAAGAGGTTGGCTTTCTTGCTGTTCCTGAACAAGGCGAACTGGAACTCCTCCTGGACACAGATAGAAATCGCAACACCTGAAACTGAGAGCTGCGGTTTGCGGAGGGCTGATGTTCGCAGAGAGGTGCGGCGCGGCGTGCGGTTCGAGGAGAGCTGCGGCGAGCGGCGGGCGGTTCGCTGAGAGCTCGGTGCGCGGTTCGCGGAGATCGACGACGCGGCGGATACCATGGAAAGCTGCGCGAGCTGCGGGCTGCGGCGCGCGGAGAGCTGCGATTCGCGTTGCCCTTGGCGCGCCACTGGCGGAGGGTTGCTGGGGACTTCGAGAGAGATGCCGCCGCTGCGTGCGGCGCAGGAGAGACGAAGCTCGCGAGTAGGGCTACGACTTGCAGCTGCGGGAGCCGATTACGGTGGGAGATGAGCGGTAACAAGCCTCCATAGGCGGGGATCAGATAGCACTGTTAATTGATTACAGTTCAGTTGAACCAAACAATTAGAAACGTAAATAGATAGCTCTGTAATCTGATCACAGCGAAAAAAACACGCAACCAAACGCCTCCTGAGAGGCATGCAGATGTAAGAGAACACCTGGTGGTGGAAGGTGAATAAGGCCTTTTGATTTAAGAAAAAAAAATTCTACGTTTTTTCTGTTTTTATAAAATTTTTACGTAATTTTTGTAAAAATTCTGCGTTCAAAGCCCTAACTGAATATCTTTTCCCCCGCGGGTGGACGATGGATTCCGGAATCCATGGTCGACGGTCGAACGCGATTGGTGGGGTAAGTTCTCCGGCGGATCACTTTTGCCAGAGCACTCAGTGGAGCGGCCAAATTCAACGGCTGTGTATATCCGGTGACCGCGATGAGTTATCCACTGGCTCCTAAAAGCTTCGATTAATTAGTGCTTGATGAGAGCGGGAGAATGATTCTGATGTGGCATGCCCCGCGCCACGTGTCAAGGGTGGCAAACGTGTAGGCGTTAGGTTTTGGATGGGAGGATCCGTGGATGCCCATCACCGACTGAATACTTTAAGAAAGGATGGGTTATCATTGAGCACGGCGATGATCGAGGTCTCCTGGTGGCGATGAGGTCAACGCGTCCGTGCTTTCTTTAGGTTAGGATTTGATCGATCGGCCGGTCAGTATATATACAGTAGAGACTACACTGATGATCCGTGCCAAAAATGATTGGAGGCACTCGGACACACGGAGCGCGTCAGCGAGCGCGCGAGAGATCGATCGATCATTCGAATCTTACGTTGATTGTTATAGGAGATTCATGCTTAACCGGCCATGAAGTGTCCCAGGCGATCGATGTATCCTTTTCGTCTAGAACGAGAACAGGGTTCTTCTTCACGTCGCATCAAGCCGGACGTATGTGCAGATCGAAGGAAGCAGCCCCCCACACAGAACCGATGCATAAATTAAGGTCGACGTCCATCGATCGAGCTGCCAGTCACTATACATGTTCCTTCTGTTTCAAACAGGTGATTAACGACTAATGATCACTCCAGCTTAATTAGCTTTTTGAAAACGACGTGACAGAGATCAAGAGAAAAAAACGCAGAGACAGGCCTTATCATTGGCATCTGGAGTGGAGAGATGACTGGCTCTGATCGATCTACTGTGTTAGGCAGAAGCAACTCTGCAAGATCGATCGTCGATCCACTGCCGGCGCAGGCCTTGACCTGCAGTACGCATGGCAGAGCAAAAAGATCAATCGTGCTGGACACTGTCCTGCCCGACATGCTTGGGTGTGGGAGCAAAGCAGACCGGCCGAACCTGCCGACCCAGACGGGGCAAGAACACCAGGTACTGCTCCGACAACTGTGCGTGCGATAGCTATCTAAGCCACTGCCGCTGGATCGATCTTGCCGATCAGGTGTCCGGCCGGCGGGCCGCCGCGGGGGCATATTCGAGGCATAATCCTCCCGCTTCTTCTCCAACATCGTCGCTTTTGCTTGTTGCTGTCAGTTCATCATCATCGTCTCCGATCGACCCCTTCCTGGTTCCTGCCACGAACCATCCATTAACCTGGTTCCTGCCACGAACAATGCAGATATTTTGGTTCACAGGGTTTCAAAAACCGGTACCCAACCACTCGTTTTCTACGTACAGTGCGGAAAAACGGTGGCTGGCCCATTTCACCGGTTGGTTTTCGTTTTTGCTGCCGCTGACTGGTTTCCTACCGGTTTTTCAAATCCTGTTAACAACTAATACTACTGTAATTAATTAAAAACCACTTCAAAAAAGTAATTAATTAAAAACATGCGCACGTGTCTATGCACGCTTTATTTCCGAGATCGATCGGAGAATAATGTGTGTGGTGACGAAGGCGACTGATGAGGAGCACGGTCTCTCGCTTTGTTGCCGGCGAGGGCTCTCTCGTGTCTGGCCAACGATAGATAGCTGGAGAATGCGAGAAAGGAGGAGCAGGCAACCTAGCGATGGGGAGAGGACAGTGCGTTGCCGCCTTCTTCGTCCCAAGATTCGATGCGCAGTGGTACTCATGGCGATCGTCCTGTACAAAATATCTTGGCATGCAGTTAGGAACGCGGCCGGGCTTAAGGTTTTGATCGATGTATAATATGCTCTCAAGGCACAAAACGAAAACGACGTCAAATTTGTGCTAAATACCAGAATCAAATGGAGAAGAGGCATTTTGTCTAACTTACCTCCCTGGAATTACTTAATAATGGCAGGCGGTCATTTTGCCTGGATAAATTTACTTTTTGCTTTATTTCATCAGAATGCATTTTGCATGCAGATGCCTCAATCAAAGGGTAATCATCTAGATCTGCTTGATGCATAACAACATAATAGAATCTTGCAAACATTCCTCCTTTTGATTAGCACATCTTTCAGCATCTGTTTATTTTCAGTATTAAAAAACATTTGATGATAAGAGATACTCCATTCAGAAAATATTGACGTTTAAGACAGCAAAAAGCAACAAGTGTAAGCTAATTTAGCAGTCTGAAACGTCAACATTTACAGAACAGAGGAGTATGTGGCATATTCAAATTAACCAACCTTAAAAGTGGTTATGCGCATGCATGCACTTTATAAATCATGACCCTTCCTTTTAACTCCACATGCCACAATTAGCTCATATTCGTGAAAGGTTTAGCTTTAATATGTAGCCAAACTGAATGGAAAGCTGGATCTCTTAGTGCAAAGCTTTCATCACCGCCGTCAAATAATGCACGAAACCTTATCGAATAACAAAATTACAGTAAATGAGTAACAAAATCTGTAAGATCACCTAGTCCTAGATGTCATTGTCATGGCTATGGTAATGTGGCACATACTACATACATCTATAACAGTTTATTCAAAGGCTATGCATTGCAGCAGATTCAATGATTCCACACCCAACCCATTGATTCAGGACGTTAAAAATCAAGTATGCAAATGCTGCAAGAAAAAAAGAACTGACTATTTTGTTGCCAAAAGAAGCTCGTCTGATTGACACCGCTCGAGCAATCCATCCATTCGTCAAGTACTGGGTCTGTCTGAAGGATTTGAAAAGGAACATGTGGCCCAAATGGCACTAAAAATAGCATCATCATTTCTTGTGCTTTGTATAAAATTGCCCTCAACTTTGTCACCCCTCAGAAGGAACAAGTGGATCCATCGGGCGTGTGCTTCCCTCAGCTTGCCTTCTACTCAATTTGGGTTAGCACTGCAAGAACAAAAATAATAATAAATACCACAGAGAAAGGTCTCACTGGAATGAAGATATCCTCATTTTTTCAAATAGCAAAATAAGACTAAACACCAAGGGCACAGAACAAACCATATATTCAGTTATTTGAATTATCATTATATGTAAGGTCATTAGCAATCCAATCAAAATAGTTCACTATATTTGATCAGTGTTTGCAGTAAGCATAAGAGTATAAAATATCATAAATATTAATAAAGTCAAAGAAGAGACAAGATGTTATCTTAGTCAGAAGAGACAAGTGAATTGACAAATTTGGTAAATTAACAAATACTTTCATCTCATGAATAGCCGTCAACGGTGAATGAATAGCACATTGAGAAAACTAGTTTTGCAGCTATCCAGAATTTGGGCTATTAGAACGGTTTTACTGTACTATAAAAATGTGGGGGTAAAGCCCGTGAATCACCATAGACAAAACTTTGATTTTTTTACATCTGCAAAACAATTCTTTCAGGCTGCCGACCTTCCTTCATTGCCCGTACCCGACTGTTCCTCACCGTTGTTCCCATTTACAAGAACAGTCTCTTCAGGTTCATCAGCATCAACTGGGACAGTTCCATCCGTGCTCTCCTCCATTTTTTTCTCAACCAATGCCTAAGATAAATTATATTGAAACAACAAAAAAGGGAAATCATCAACCAAGGAGAGAATAACGAAAAGGACAAATGGTATGGCAATAAAGAGCAACAGAAATGCTGCTTATGTACAAATTGATCAGTATAGATGTATTTCATTGGACATGATAGAATATAAGTTGAGAATAGCTAAGAAGAAAAATGCAATTAAGAAGATTGTGCTCAAGGTTCAAAAAAAAAAAAAAGAAATTAGCACATGTGATACCTCTTCATCAGGTTCTACATCTTCATCTGCTGCATCTACTGTTTCCTCATCTTCAACGACCTGCATCTGTTTGAAAGCTTCCACAAGAGTCACATCTGACTTCTCAGCATGGTTCACGTACTCATCAGCAGGAGGATAATTGCATCTGCACATAAAAATCTTATTATTGTAAGAAGCTGTTTACTTTGTCAGAAAGTATTCTAAATTTAAAATTGATGGCACTATATTCTCAAACAAAACAGAATAGTCTGCCTCGGTGATATTAGTTTTACCCATGGTTGAGAAGCACTGCTCAATAACAAAAAAAAATATGCTGCAATTTTTACCTTTGAGAAGCAATACTCTTTTCTACAGAAAGTGCAACCTGCCAGTCTTCAAATAAATTTGGATACTCAGCAGGATCTGCTAGAGACTCAGCAGCTTTTGGATTAACCTGCATAGAATGACATATAACGAGAATAAGTAAATAGCAAACACTATTTAAAGAACGCGCAGATTCCAGAAAGAATGTTAAACGCAGAAGATTAATGAATTACTTTACTGAGGTCATTTCTCCAAGTTGCTACTATCTCAGAGACTTTGCTGGGAAGATAAGAACGTGCCATTAAAGCAGCTTCAGGTATACGATTGCTGCAGAATACACAATATGTTGTTTATCTCTAAATGAACAACGCTGTAAAAGGAATTTCATCATCATGAACATTTTTTTTACCTGTCAACAAGAAGTTGTATGCAATCTTCCAATCTACCGAGCATAAAAAGGCAGAGGAAAGATACATTATTTTTCCCATGCTCTTCTGCTAGAGAAGCAAGCTTTTCAATTCCTTCAGCATCACCAAGAGAAGAGTACAGTAACAACAAGCCGCTTAAATCCTTCGCTTGGAGAAGGCATTCTTCTGCCATCTCTAGCTGCAATAAGGAAGTTGTAGAATACTCATACCAGTAAGCTAGTGCACATGAAGTAGTATGAAATGAAATATGTTAAAATTAGCATATTATGAAATGGATTAACGGAGTATGTCAACTGCCTACAGATGGTTGCCATACAGACTTAGACAATTACCATTCTCACTTTCTATGAATAGAATTGGAAAAGAAATTCATGAAAGACATAATATAAAGCTTATTTTTATTTTTTATGTGTCGTGACATATCGTTTGATCACAGAAAACAAATATCAAATTCCAGTAGTAAGTTGTCTTTCATAAGATTTAAGAACCAACCTTGCCTGTAGACATGGCAAGTTCACCCAGCTGCTTCCATTTTGATTCACTTTGAGCTTCTATCGCGATAGCCTATACAGTAAATGGCAATGAGAAATTTTAAAACATATGCGAGCAGCTATGGAATCATAAAATATTCTCTATAGCCTGATAAGAAAGCAAGTGCCAAAATGTTATTCGTACCTTTGCAACTTCTAATTTCCCAAGCTGTACAGCAAGGTCAAACTTGTAGTCAGCATCAGTGGCTATCTCAAGAGCCTCTTCCAACATACCTCTTGACTCCAAGAAATGAGCAACACTGCCATATAACAGAAAGGGAAACCAGAACTAAGTTTACCAGAGAACAAACATACTACACAGAAAATTGAGAAATCAAACATAAACAGATGAAGAAAAGTAGTCAGATTACATAATGACACTTTCATTACTTGATCAATGCATAAAGATAGAAAGATAAATGCTATATAGTATCGATAGCAGAACTATACATCCAGACCCCTACTGGTGACTATTCTAATGGGGTGTCCTTCCTCTCTACAGCTGATCACTCCTTTATCCAAAGCCTCTTTTCTAGTAAATACTTGAAAATTTTGTCTTTTCTTCTACAGATATTGTACGAAAAGCCAGACCACAGACATTTTAATAAACATCAATTTAGCATATAGCCATTTCTTCACACACAAAAGGAATGGATCTAAAGAAGAAATAATTATGTATCAAAAGTCAAAACAAAGGAACCTATCTTTCTGGGACAAAAAGAAAGTTACAAACCTATTATATTGTGCTTGTGGAATGGATGGCAAAACCTCATTCGCACGTTCCATATCCCCACGCATCACAAGGGTCTTATACTCAATCAAACTGAGAAGTAATGTGTACCCCATGACACTGCACAAAAATACACGTCAGCTGTGAAATGTAATAGCACATGCCCCAAAAAAAGGAAGTAATTTTTTTCAAGTATAAACGCACTTAAACTCCTTATCAATAAGATAAACTCGACTTTGATTCGCAAGATATCCCAACAAGTACATTGGGCGATCCAAGTGATACATTGTGGTGACCTGCAAATTTTTTTTTATAGATTTGTAAATAAGTGAATGTCTAGCACATAAGATACACACATTAAAAGAAGATGCATTTGTGGAAGAGCACACTATATTTACCTCGCCGCCAACGCAATAATTTAGTCGCCACGCTGAGTTGTTATAAATAAAGCAGTCTCCAACCCAAATTCCTGTCCGCACTCTTTCATTGACCTCATGAAGCAGCTCAAAAGCATCTTCAACGCCTTCCTCATCTACTGGCTTTCCACCTTCTAGATATGAAGCAACAACATCTCTCTGCAGGATTATGAATCATAAAAAGACTCCATGCCATGTTAAACAGAATAATGAACATTTGGAGGATGTAACGTCTTACATTGTACTTGAGGATGTAGAATGATGTGTCACTTGCTACTGCAACTAGGTCACCGCTATCCGCCCAGTAGAGGTTCTAAATATGCAAGAATAAGGTTATTCCACAGAGAACACCGCAAAGCTAAAATCTCCATAAAAATGTTTTGACTAACCTTGACATTCACATCAATTCGGCGTATTAGTCTGCATTCAGCCCAGTCATAAAAACAAATGAAGTCACTAGAACACGTTGCCAACAATATCCCACCAAAAATACGCTCTGCTGAAAATGTAGGGCGTATAGTTTTCTTCTCCTGTAAATCAGATCATTAATTAGAGGATATATTGATAAATGACAAAACAAACCTGATTGAAGCACATAATGAAAGAGAAGACGACTAGAACAGACAACTGAAGATTGCAGGGTGCACGCATGATAAACAGGTAATAAAAACCAGAGACCATACCATCCAGGTTGGCAAAAATGAAATGAGACACTTTGATCTCATAAAGCGAATACACAATAGAAAGATCACTAATCAGGGGGTCACATACCAGGAATGACTTATTAAAAATCTTTATTCTTGATGTACTTTCCCTGATCGCATATTCTCCTTCTGATGACCAAACAAACTCTAATGCAGATCCAAACGATCTGTTCCTCCAAGCCAGAGCAGTATAAATTATATATTCACCATCTCCGCAAACAACAACAAATCGACCATTGGGGTTATGCTTCAGGTTCTGATCAAACAGAAGATCAATCATAGTTAGATTTCAGTGTCTGAGATATCGAAAAAGATACACTTTTGATAAGAACAAGAATAGTAAAGTTGGAGCCAGTGCAATATTTCATGCGTACATTAAAATATCTCAAGGAACCAAAATATAGATAGTTATGTGGAGCATAACTCTATTAAATGATCCAAAGTACCCCAAAAAAAAAACAGAGCCATCAGAATTCTTAATGTCTCCACTAACAGAATTTATTGGCAAAATGCATGAGAAACGGTAGGAAGCAAGTGAACAAAGTTAAGCTATAACTCATATTGCAGTAAACATCTCATATGATATTGAATGAAGCCCCATCTGTCATCATTTCATCAGACATCACAAGTTCAGTAACAGAACATACTATTTATGCAGGTAACAACAAGAAAACTGTGGTTACTGGACAAGTAGTGATCCTCAAGCACATTATAGATCTAAAAGACTAAATACTTTAGAATATGAAGCACTCTGTAGCATCTAAAGCACCTGTGGGTACAAATCACAGCTTCCTAGCTCCTTTACAGCCAGGGGCAATCTTTCCCCATCGGTGACCTAATTTGGAAACACAACCCATCAGAACAGCATGTCTTCAGTTATTTCTTTCTAATTAAGTGAAACAGACCAACTGACCTCGGAGCCCACATTGACAGTCTTGATATTCACAGTTTGTATCTCATTATGCTTTGCCCAAA
Source organism: Zoysia matrella (assembly GCA_001602295.1). NCBI lineage: Eukaryota > Viridiplantae > Streptophyta > Magnoliopsida > Poales > Poaceae > Zoysia > Zoysia matrella. The sequence goes on from BCLG01001828.1 coordinate 65,522, forward strand.
TAACTTTTCCACTAGCATCCATACTTGCTACTGGTACCTCACGACCCATTTTTATCATAATAGTTCCCTCATCGTAACCAATAACCATTCTAAACAAAGATGAAACAAATTATTAGCTTGAAAATTAGAAAGGCATGGTAGCACATGCAAAAAAGAGACCACTTAAGACAACATAATCTACTAGTTGTTCAAACAAATGGAGAAAGTGAATACATTATCCACTACAGCCTACAAGGCTATAAGCATGAATATAACAGATACGATGGAACAGCATTTCCAGCCATCAGTTGCAAAAGTGTGTTTTGATGACAGTACATAATAAAGCAATCAATTAATTAGGTGTTTCCAAAGTTTCAGCCAGCTATAATGTAACTATATTCAAAGCAATATAAATTAACTAGTAAAGAGGACTGCAATTGGTTTATGAAGCACGAAAATAGGACTCTGATTGGTTTATGAAACACCAAAAGTAAGTATACATATTCGCCAGAAGAAACAGTGCACAATGCAGTACTTCTAGTTAATACCAAGGATTAAAAGAATAATTATAGTAAACTAGATGATGGATGGCACTAACTATAGAAACAAAAGCAGAATGCAATTGCCTTATATTTACCTTCTTGATCCCTTCATGTATCCAAAAGCCCAGACTCTTTCAAGGCCATAGTTTAGTGTGTTCTCAAGTCTACAGAAAAAAAAAATATTTTATGCAAGTAAGAACATCTCACAACAGCAACAATAACAAAGCCTTCCAGTCACAAGCAAGTTTGGGTATGCTGGAGCATGGTTTACGAAACCGGTCAAAACCAGACTGGTTTTCACAGATTTCGGTAAAAGCAGTCCGCCCCGGTATTTTCAGTTCGCCTCTTTTAAAAAAAATGAAAAAAAAATTAAAAAAAAGGAGAAAACTAGTTGGTAAACTGTAAAATCAGCGGTAAGCTGAAGAAAAGTTTTTCATGTCCTCTGTTTAGACCTACTAAGTCTAAAACCTTTTGACTCCAGAGTCCGTCTCCATAATTCTAACTTCTTGTTAACGCACGCTCATACCCCAAGGGATATTTCCTAATATATCTCTTGTGACCCCATCCATCACCAACACAAAAGATAAGGGCTCTGAGCCCATCCTTTTAAGAACATCTCACGACAGTGAAAATTCTGAGTGGCATATAATAACTATGAAAATTCTAAGAGCTTAGCTTCATAAGTCGTGTGCAGCCACAGCATAATACTTGTTAAGATTACCAGAAGCATAAGCATTTAACAAGAAATGCAGAGTCTTACCTCACTAAGAAGTAAGAAAACACATAGAACTTCAATTGTTGTTTGTGAAATTAATCATTTATTTCATATCCTCGTATGTATAGACTCAGATTTTCAGTGACTAAAGTTCCTATAATCACTTAAAATAGAATCTGATAGACCCACTTTCATCGAGCTATCTATATAAAGACAGATAAACAGTTAGATGAAAGAAACCTGTAAGTTGTTGAATGCCATATACGGACTGTCCCATCTTCTGATCCAGTAATGATTATTGGAAGCTCAGGATGGAAACAAACAGCAGAAATGTTGTGCGTATGGCCTTCAAGTGTCTGAACACAGCTTTTTGTTTGGTAATCCCAGACCTAGTTTACCAAACTAAAACATGTTAGGACTTTACTGAACAAATGTGCATTCAAAATACTATAAACAGGTACAAAAACAGACCTTTGCAGTGGAGTCATCAGAACCAGTAATCAAGTAGGGCCTATCACCACCAGTGAAGTAGTCGACACAGTTAACTCCTTTCTGATGTCCATCTAGTGTAAAATTTGGATCTGGAGATCCCAAACTCCATATCTGCCATTTTATATATGTTAAAGAACAAGACCATGCAATAAGTCAAGACTTACAACTAACATATTGTCATATATCAGACTGACAAACATACCTTTGTAGTGCGGTCAAGAGATGCACTTGCGAAGGTGTTGGTATCCTTTGGATTGAAAGTAACCTGCATTACATAGTGTGAATGTCCCTCAAAGATTTGAGTGCACATCCACCCTTTCTCCCAGTCCCACAGTTTTATCAACATGTCATCAGAAGATGACAGCACATATGGAAGAGTTGGATGGACTGCAACACATCTGATGTAATCAGTGTGAGCCTCAAAAACTTTAACTTTGTCCATTGTGTTGTAGTTGTAGACGCGAATGAACATGTCATCTGCACCAGCTACAACCCATTGTTTTCTTGAAACAAATTTTGCCGACCTTACTGAAATAAATTCAGGTATACATTAGTATCATGTACTGCCATCAGATTAAGTTCATGTAAAAAAACTCCAGGATAAGTTATATGTTTTAAACCAATATAAATACACTACACACCTGGCAGCTCCGAGACTTCAAACGATTTAACCATAGCCTGTAAATATAAGCAAATAGGTCAAGTAAAATTCTACAGAGCCAGCATTAGTTGCTTTTGTTTCAATAAAAAATACAATTCAAAATCATACTTATCACCTACAAAACAGAATCATATTTATTATGTATAAAACAGGGATATTATCATAAATGGGGAGAATAGTGAAAAGGAAGCATTAACACCATGCATGCAAATTATGCAAGGCATACAAATATTATCCTACAGAGGAGACTAGCTATACGCATGCCAGAACTTTGATTTCCTGGGGTTTACACTTTTTATCCTTTCTTCTTAGTCCATTGATCTTTCCCTCTCTTTTTTCTCTTCTGTTCCTTTTCATCATCTTTCACATCTGTGGTCTTTGTGTTTTCGGTCTTGTGGGTTTCATCTCGAGCCTACCCCACTTGTTTGGGAGTAAAAGGTTACAACAGACTGACACAACTCATCACAACAGAGGTTATGTAACACTGACATATTATTAGTGTTAGGCTCACTGAGAGAATGTAACGTAGTGACTCAGCAGCATGTGATATTGAATATCAACAGTAGTCCATTATAAAGCTTTCTCAGTATAGAACTTCAGGGATGTGTTAAAAATATGCTGGGAACAGTCGTGTTGTGTCCAGCGACACAGACAACTCGGAGTTGCCTGTGCTTGATGATCCCAGATGCAGACACATATCAGATAGGGAAAAAAAAAGACACTTGATTAACATTATGCACAAGCACATCAAATCAATAAGCATGAGCAGCACAAATGACATTGAAATGTACAATAAAAACCAGTTCAAGCCCTTGCCTGTGCTTGATGATCCCAGATGCAGACACTGCCCGAGTAGAGACTGGACAGGATCCTGCACAAATGCAATGTCGCGTGATTAACATTATGCCCAAGCACATCAAATTAATAAGCACCAGCAGCACAAATGACACTGAAATGTAGTGAGCGCCTCGAATCACTTGCCATGGCTCCGTGGGGTGCAGATCCACCGACTTGACCCGCTCCGACCGTTGCGCGAACTTCCTCTAAACAGCATCAGGAAACAAAATGAGCACGAAATCAAGGGCAACCCCAACGCGACACAAACCAGACGATGGCAGGACAGAGATCCAGCGGGGTCGAGCAGGCGCACCTTGATCTCCAACCGGAGCGGCTGCGGGGAACACAGGTAGAAAATAGCATTGATCAGATCTCGGAGGATAAACCACGAACTGAGCCCGAAAAAGGCTGGCGAACGGACTGGGGATGGTTCGGGAGCGGGCGAGTTCAGATCCACGTACCATGGTGGAGACGGGGAGAACGGCGCGGAACCTAGTGGGGGGATGTCAGGGACACTAGAGCTCCCCGGCGGCGATGGGGCAGAGGCCGATGCTCCGAGGTGGGAGCGAATCCGATCGCGGCGAGCTCGGCGGCGGAGCGAGGACGCGGGGGTGGGGGGGGGGGTGGTTTGTTTGAGATTTATTTCTTTTTCTTAATTCAAATTATCACATGGTATTAATTTAACAAAAAATGATGTTGTTATTAATAGAGAAAAAAACTCCAACTTTGTTAACGTCTACTCGGCCCAACACCAAACTCAGACCCGTTAACCCGAGCCCCATAGAGCGGTCCTCTTCCTCGCTGCGCCTCTCGCGGCGGCCTCTCTTCTCGCAAGCCATCAAATCCAAATCCAACGCGATCACTCCGAGCCGCCGCCGCCACCGCGGCCGCTCCGCCGCGTCGGATTCCCGCTCACCCTACCTGAGCTCGTAAACCACTCGATTCCGAGGTGAAAGCTGCTGGCTTTGGGACATTTTTCTCTAGGGTTGGAAATGGAGATCCAGTCCGTCCGGCCCATCGAGGTGCTGATGGAGAAGGTTCTGTCCGTCAACATCCTCTCCTCGGACTACTTCAAGGAGCTGTACAGGTTCAAGACCTACCACGAGGTCGTCGACGAGATCTACAACCAGGTCGACCACGTCGAGCCGTGGATGACCGGCAACTGCCGCGGACCCTCGAGCGCCTTCTGCCTCCTCTACAAGCTCTTCACCATGAAGGTCACAGTCAACCAGATGCACGGACTGCTCAAGCATCCGGACTCACCGTACATCAGAGCTGTGAGTCTCTAGCCCCTCTTGGTTCTTTTACTCAATGCTTTTGTTTCTGTCTCTGCTCTGCACTTCAATTCCCCTGTGGACTGTAACGTAAGGAGATTAGGGAATTCAGAGAGAGTATTCTCGAGTAGTAAATTAAGCAGGTAGGCATTGAAATCTTAACTAGTGTAGGGGACCCTGATAAAAATAGGTGGATAAATCCATGTGAGCAACAAAAGAAAAATTGCATTCTCGAGTAGTAAATTAAGCAGGTAGGCATTGAAATCTTAACTAGTGTAGGGGACCCTGATAAAAATAGGTGGATAAATCCATGTGAGCAACAAAAGAAAAATTGCTCATTCTCTTATGGCACTGGCTTGTCGAGCTCATACAATGTCTAGGTTTAACAAACAAATCAAATTTGCCTCTCAGACAATAGTTTTATTTTGTATTTCAGATTGGATTTCTCTACCTGCGATATGTTGCTGAACCAAAGACACTGTGGACTTGGTATGAACCCTACATCAAAGATGATGAGGTATTAGTCTCTCTCACATGATCCCTTTGCTTCTGTTGCATCCCTTTGATGTTTAATTTAAGTAGAAAAATAACAGCTTCTAATTGACCCGTGTGTACCTATACTAATTCTCAAGTTTTCTGCAAAGTTCTGCATTATTCCCTCTTAATGACTTAAGTGTGTGATAAACTTGCACACAAGATAAAAATACCTCTATTTCCTATTTACGCCTGCTATAAATTATGGACAATGCTTGTGGCTAATCAGAAGTAGTCTGTATTCCTCGCCAAAGAATGAACAAAGGAACCCAGATGTTGATATGATGGAAATATTCAGCCTGCTAGGCAAAATTGGTGGTTCTTTATTCATGTACTGCCACTTGCTTCTTTGACATAATGATGTGTAGATGTATGAACTGACTATATCTGTCTGTGAAACTTTATTTTCATGATCATCACCAAAATATTGATTTTGCATGTGTATTTGCCTAAAATATGTATGTTTCTTTAATGATGAAGTAAATAATAATGCAGCAGTTCTCCAATTTACCATGTCTCACATCTAATGTGTCTTACTCTTTCAGGAGTTTTCCCCTGGGTCAAATCAGAAAATGACTACCATGGGTGTCTATGTTCGTGATCTCCTCCTTGGCCAGGTAAATCTTTTCCAATTTCTGCATAGGATATAACAGTTGTAAAGCTGCTATTACATTGGCCTTTAGTTATCAAGCTACATTAAATGGAACACAGTGTTAACATGTTATTTGCTGAACCTAAGTGCAACTGGTGTTTATTGAATTACTCACCTGTTGATTTGGCGCACTGAGGGGAAATTTCAATGTGGAGTTGCTTTAAGAGGAGACATCATCTCTTCCACCAGTAACAACAGTGTGTAAGGTTTGTCATGATGTGTTGCTCAAAAGTTTTTTTTCTCCACTATGTTCCCAATGTTTTCTAGTGATTGAAGGATTCTATGCATGTGAAAGTGGTTTACTCTTACTTTTTTTGGGGGGGGTGGGGGGGGGGAGCTTGTTCGTGGGACTTTTGCACATATGGGTCTCTTGTTATTAGAATTGCTATATTTTCTTTTTGGCATATACATAATGCTTTGTTGTTCATTTTCCTAGAAAAAGGTGAAGTGATTCCAGTCTGCAAAATATTTTGTAGTTGGAAGTTGTTGAAATATGGTTGAGAGTGCTTATAAAAGTTACACAAAACCTAGGAGATTATTAACTTCAACTGCACCTTTTTGCAAACGGACCGCTAGTCCATATATCTGATTTTTGTGCTAGTCAGCGGAAAAGTGGCAGCAAATTAAGGTATTATTGTTTGGTAGACTGTTTTCTGGCGCTACTATTGAGTCAGAGTGTGATTCTACTCTGTTTACCAGCTGATAAACACTATGTCAATGACATTTGATTCAGTTTGTATAATGCGATATCAAACAATTAACTTAATTGTTACTGCTTTAATTTTTTTATCTCAATTACTGATTGTTTCACAGCCAGGCAATTTGTTCTCTAATCTTATATTGTAGTGTTAGAGTTGTAAAGAACCATATTCGTAAATAATAGGAGAGATAATTTCTTATTAATCTCATCATTGTATTTACCTCATTCTGCTTTTATTGACAACACTGATGCTATTATCCAGTATTCTCTCTTGAGAAATTATTCTGAAGGCTTCAACTGAGAATTATTATTTTTCTCGTCTCATCAAATTAGAACTGTCAATGATAATTTTGTATTTTCTTGCAGTACTATTTTGACAGTCTCCTTCCACGAGTGCCTCTCCTAATTCTGCGGCAGGTAACTGGCCATCTGGAGAGATTGAAGCTCCCAACAAAGCAGTCAGGGATTACAGGAGATTCTAATAGGCATGAGTCAAGTGAAACTGCCCGTAGGCCACCTTCCGTGAAAGCATCTTTGTCTGTCTCATTTGGCCAGCGTGCTCCACACCGTGCATCCACAAGGGATTCGTCCCCAGTCCGAAGGACAGTAACTTCTAAACGAGACAGGGAAAGAAATTATGATGGTGAAAATGCAAGATCATCACCAAGCAAGCGCCGAAGTCAGGGTCATGACCGTGACCATGACTCTGAGAGGGACCGTGATCGTGGCAGGTACTCTCGTGATCGCAGAGACCAGGATCATCATCGGTCAAGTTATTCAGATAGGGATGGTGAGAAGCGAGGCCGTGAAAGGAGAGAAAGGGATTCGGACCGAAACATACATTCAAGTACTGGCAGAAGAAGAAGCAGGAGCAGGAGTCCAGCTCGTAAAAGAACTGAGAGTGAAAAACCACGCTCTAGCCCATTTGGTAAGGCACCAGAACCATCCAATTTGACAAAGCTGAAGGATCTGTATGGTGATGCGACAAACACAATGGATGATACCAGCGATGGTAGAGCTCGCAAGGATTCTGGAACCGAAGAGGTAATCAGACTGGGAGGCGCAAGGTGGAGGTGAATGCTGAATGAAACAGCACAGGATTGCATCAGAGCCCATCTGTTCGTGTATTAACATCAATACAGTGTCAGAGATGCAAAAATGCTGAGATTTCCCCCTGGGCTACCATTCCAGATACGCATTAGTCTATTTGTAATGGCCTGAAGTGTGCACCTTTCAACCCCCTAAATGAATTAGTGGTACTATGAACAACTGGTCTTGTTCTGTTTGTAGTTTGCTGTGTACGCTAAATGTGGTTAAAAAAAATCTTTTCATCTTCATGCCTCGATACTTTTCTACCCATGCTTACTGGGTTATAAAACTTATGTTTCTTTCCCTTCTTGCTTTGATCTTTCATGCATCACACAGATGTGTGCATATTGCTAAGAAAACATGATTGCATTCATCTAGAGTCTGAAACTGCGTGATTTTAACAGCACACAACTAAGGCCTCCTTTGCAATGGAGGATTTTTTTTTCTTGAAATTTCTGTGTGGATTCAGTAGAATTTTTCTACGCTCCAAAGGAGCTTTAGTTTGTGTTACAGTTTTGTAGTTCTACGTATGAAGTGTTGATACAAATCAAACTGCTAAATGGTACTAGGACGTTAAGTAGATAGCTATAGAACCTGAATCCACTGAAGCTTATAACGGCATCTCGTGAACTGATAACCTCATGAAGATGATTTGCAATGACATCGGGGTCCAGAAGATCCAGAGCCTCCAGCTGCGCGCAGGCCGACAGCACGGTCGAGAGACTCGAGAATGAGGCGTGCGAATGGTTAGGCCGAGATTAACGGGCCTCAGCTCTCCCCAGCTCTTCAGCTCCGGCTGGCCTTACCGGACCGAGCCGTGCGACTGGTAAGTCCGAGATTAATGGGTCTGGCCCAGCCCGATGACGAGCTGGCGAGGCTGGCTGTCAGACAGCGAAGCGGGAGAGATTGCTTTCGTTCTTCGAACTTTAGAAAAGGATCCACTTCAAAAAAAACTTTGAAAAAAAGAAAACTTTTTAAACTTGAATTCGTACGAAATTTAAAACTTTGGGTAGGGGGTTCGTATTCTCTCCAGCGAAGAAGAAAATTCAGACAACTGTAGCAATAAACAGTAAAAAATGTGAACAGATGAACAGTTATCTGCAATAACGCTGTTGCTATAGTGATTATCGGTAATAGTATTAGAGTTTTACTATTCTCTTTGTTACCGTAGCAAAATATTATCCGTAGATTTTTTATCCGAAGATCCAAACGCTGCCTCAATGCACGCTGCATTGCCCTTTTCTCTCGTAAGACCTCTATGGGAGAGGATTTCAATGCCGTAGGAGTATGTATGTAAGCGGGGCGGGCCACGCCGCTAACCCATTCATTCATTCGTCGTGGCCAGGCGGACAAAATTAAGCGCACCAAATGCAGTTAGTTGGTGATCCGTTCCAGCTGCTGGCCGGCACTGGCAGTCGCAGCCTCACTGCTCCACAGTCCGCACCACCAAACCGCCAGCCAGCTCAGCTCTGCTCCAACCTCTGGCCCCGCGGGTACGAAGTACCAACCAACACTGTACGAGTAGGTGGCAAGCTCCGTGACCTCCGTCAGCTGCTATCGCTGTTCGTGTCCGCCATTGGTAACCGACGAAGCTTCCAGGCTAGAAATGGCCGTGGATGACGGCCCGTCGCTTTCGTTCGTGGCGACCAAGATTTGCAAGCAAACGGCCCCCCAAACGATTCCGCCAAAACGCCAGAAGAACAAGTGCAGCATGATAAAAAAGGGTTAATTTTTTATTAGTCATCGAAAAAACTTTTGATTTTTTATTAACCACTTAAAATTTTAATTTTTTTATTAACTATTAATATTAATTTTTTTATTCGTCATTTAGAGACTTGAAAAGACTTATTTATCTCTCAATTATTTTTTCACTAAGTTTTTTATTACTCATTTTAGCGAATGTTATAGGAATCAATTTTATCTTATAAATTCACATTATGACCCACGAGTTTAAAAAAAATAAAATAGTTTAGATTAAATTTTAAAATTTGAATTTGAATTTGAATTGTAAGTAAAAATTTTCTTGAGAAATTTTAGATGCATCAAAACTAAAAAAAATATCCACTAAAATGAGTAATGATAAAATGTAAGAAAAATTGAAAGAAGGGTAGAATGATCTTTTTTAAGAAAGAAAGTGCAAATTTCAAAAAATTTTGAGTGGTTGATATAGAAGTACAAGTTTTTTAAATGGCTAATAAAAAAATTACCTATAAAACAATGCTGATGGCAGGTCGCTGTATGGTTCTGTATTGTACTGCTCTCTCCGTCTCAGATTGTACTGCTCCTTTCGTCTCATTATAAGGAATGCTTTTTTTATTTTTTAAATCAATTTTTAACTATTTATTTTATTTAAAAATTTTATAAAAATATAAAAATAAATAAGTGAAGCTTAAAATATTTTTAATAATAAATATTTTTATAATAAAATAAATAATATTATCATAATTTTTTAAATAAAATAAATAGTTAAAAATTAATTTTAAAAAATTAAAAACATTCACTTGTAGTGAAACGAAATTAGCACTTGAACCATCCATGCATCTGTGTTGAGTACTCGTAGTAACTGCACACCTCAAGCGTAGTAATTGCTTGCAGCGACAGACAGCAAGCAGATCTACGGGACAGACAGCAAGAGCAACCTACAGTGCTGGCTGTTGAATCAGGAATGAAGGCAGATCTAAAACTGTAGCCAAACACCGCCATGCCCATGTCCTCCTCCTTATCACGTTACCCTGACCCTCCAGAGTGCATGGTTTTTTATTTTTCCCCCATTTTTTCAGTATCAGACATAACAGGATGAACAAAGAACATTTGTGTTTCTTTTTTGAATGAAAGCGCAGGTGGGGTGCGATTCATCAATCAGTAAGATCATAGTAGTACTATGAATGTACAGATTAGGCTGTAGGCTGTTACTACAGTACAACTGATTGCCTTGTAGGGTTTAACTTACCGTTCGAACCGTAGAAACCGCTCGAGAGCGGTTTGACAAAAACCGTAAAAACCGTTAAAACTGTTTGATTTTTCGTTTAAATTTTAATTTTTAAATTTTGAGATGGTTTAGATGGTTCAAAAATGGTAAACCGCGCGGTTTCAACGGTAAGCCGCTCGGTTTTGCTGAAAACCAATAACAGCGATATTCTAATTTTTTTTAATATCAATATTTACAATATACTTTATCCATAAATAAAAAACAGTTATTCATTTATAACAAATTCAAATTCGGAACACAATAAATCCATACATACATATTGTTCATCCACAACAAATTCAAAGTCTATACATAATTTTTGAAGCATATTTTACTTTTAATTGTATTTCAATCAAAATATGTATTGTCGCACTCTTCATTTGAGAGGAGTTAAATTTGTTTCGAAGCATATTTTAATTTTAATTGTATTTCAATCAAAATATGCATTATCGCACTCTTCACTTGAGAGGAGTTGAATTTGTCTAGTAACTAACAACTCCGCTTTAAATTTATTCTAAGATTATCTCGTCCAAACAGTAGTTGTCTCCCATTGTGAGTATAATATGTTATAAAATTTTAAATTTTGCCATTAGTAGACCCATGTGATGGGAAGTTATATGCTATGATCATAGTACGGATAATTGTAGTACTTATTACTTTAGCTGTACGAGAAATCACTGTCTGACGTAGAATAGTACGTGCCGTAGTAATGCTGCCTCCCTCCATTGATGTCTTTGATGACTGTGAACTATCATGGTCCTCGTCCTATGTAGCTTAAGTATAGTCTGTATCATCTGCAAAAGAAGTGAAGTGTAAGATAAATGAGTTAACCGTATGATGAAAAAAATTGTTACATGTGAAATGATGAGTTGTGACTGGTGCTTGTGACTCAAGAACTATACTGCCTGATGGGTCTCCAGATGTAGTCCGAGAGCTGCTATCATTTGATTTCTGGTAGAGTGAGCTTCGTCTGACGTCTCCAGAATATGTGAAGTCGTCACTGTCTACATTCTTACATTTTTTTTTTACTTCTTAACTTCATCTTTTTACCACTTTTTTCTGTTCTGCACTTTGAACTTTATTCTTGCCTATGTAAGTATCACCCACATTTTGATCTGCCCATTCAGATATTGTTGCAGCACGAGACAAGCGCAGCAACTGTCTAACAACGTCATCATCTGTAACAAAACGGCTATGTACAGGACTGTCAGTCTCGGTGCCCTCTTCATCAAGAACACTCTTCATCAAGAACAAGATCAGAATTGAATCTTTCATGTTCTATCTATTCTCGAATAGGATTTAAAAAATCATACAATGACAGAAGACGATCAAATAGATCGGCTTCTGGTGGCTTATATGTCAATGAAGCATCACGCATATAGATTCGAAAGTTGTAGTAAATATACATCAGCTTATGCAATTTTTCATGAGATAATCTATTACGCACTTTCGTGTGAATCAATGCAAATATACTCCAGTTACGCTCACAACCACTGGATGATGCACATTGTAAGACTATCTGCAAGCTGCTGCAGATGAGGTGTGTCACCTTCAAACATGTTTCACCAAGTTGCAGGAGAAATATTCTTATCAACTGCCATCCTGTTAGCCAACTCAGTGGCGAATGAACATTGTTTTCTTCTAAAAATTTTCACCTCTTGCAGAGCCTGCACACATAAATCAGTTGATGCTATGCGTGTAAATGACTTTCGAATATCGTCCATCATATTTCGACCCATCTCGAATGAATAGTGATTTCTTGGTTCAAAGATCCAACTGCACATATAAATAGTTATATATTGTTGCAGTAGAAACGAAAAATACAATAATATTTTTTCGTAAGTACGTATTACCTACATTCACAAAGGTATCATTGTAAATATCCACCATACTACGATTTATAATGTCCATATACCTCTGCATCTCTCGCTCATCATTCTTATAAAAGGCTTTGTACTCATTTTTACATAAATGATATCTAAGAAATACTTTACTCAAGGTAAGGCACTTGTTTTGATCAGCAAACCGAAGAAACGCATACAAAAGTTGCACTGCATCTATCACATGTTTCATTGAATCCCACGATGACATGCTTGCTAGGCAAAAGTGAGCATGCCTTCCGTCCTCAGTATTGACAAATTTACTATTTAAGAATATCTCAAAACCTATCTATGTCATAAATTTTTTCTTTTCGACGAAGCATACTCTCAAAAAACACATAGTTTGTGGCAAAACATGTTACATCCCATCTTACCAACTTACCATCAATAGCATTGATCATCATAGAGTGCAACTGATTATGATTATACAACCAACGAGAAATATTGCGAGCCGACTGTATCATAGCTTTATGCTCTAAAAACTCACCAATAGATTTTAGCATCAAGTTGATTGTATGTGCCATACATGGTTGCCAGACAATATGAGTATACTTGTTTATTAGCAGCTTGCACGTTTTTTTTATAATTTGAACCATTGTCTGTAATAAACTGCACAATATAATATGCACCTACATCAATGCATATTTTATTTATTTTCTGCACAAGAACGTTTCATTGTTCAAAATATCATATGTACAAATAAAACAAATAGCGCACAAAAACGTTTCATTGTTCAAATATCATATGTACAAATAAAACAAATAGTACAATAGAATAAACATATATCTCGTACCTTGAATATAAAGTCTGCAGATTGGCTATACCCAGTAACATCACATTTATGAAAAAATATAACACCATTACAGTATATCATAAAGTTTATCAAGCTCATCCATATATAGCCAGTCCAAGAGTCACACATAATCGTGACACCGTATATCGGCTACTCCGTCTTGAATTTATCGAATTCTTTTTTGATGTCTTACTCGTTAGCATCAAAATACGTGCTATCTATTTCTCTCTCAGTTAGGCTAAGCACACCCTCACCTGCAAATATCATGACACACGATATAAATATGATGACATATAAGAAAACATGTAATACAATAAAATAAAGGTCTTATACCCTATTTCTGTGTCTCTTTTATAGCACTATCAAAGTATGGACTATCGACTTTTCTATCAGAGATAGTTTTTCTGTATAAAAATTTTTTGACTATACGCGTCCAATGACCGACTTTGCTAGCTTGCTCTTCGCAGTCTATGAATCTGTATCGATACTAGTTTGAATCTGTTCATTACCTAACCTCTGTGATGCGAACCTCTTTATCATACCAAATAATCTAAACCCACCACGTCTCTACGACGAATCAAAAGCACCTTGTGATGAACCAGCAACAACACCACCACTTTAGAACTGACCAACATACGAACGTTGACACTGTCAAAATTCTTTCTCCTCTCTAGATAACCTCATTGCAACCTGCATCTCGTCATCGTTTTCCTCATCGACATTGTTCCTACTTACAACCTGGTGCTGTCTGAGAGTCTGTTTAGGTCGATCCTTTCTCCGCTCGACGATTCTATCAAGCTCTCGACAAAAATAGTCCCGCACGTCCGTAAAAACATGAGAACACCTAAGTACGCTGCTTCTACGATGTGCCAAATATTGCTTAAATCGTGTGGCATCACTCTCTCTTTACGGCCTTGCAATATTTGCAACGAAACCCGAGATGCACATTGTCTCCGTGCTCCCAAACTGAATCGGACTGATCTGACATTTTACAACTAACAATTCCTGAAAATGACTATAGTTCTAAATTTGCTAACAAATCGACCAATATTTGAAAAAAATAATAAAAAACAACCACCTCACCTTCTCTGCCACAGAAACCCACCAAATCAGACAGCTTTCTACGCTAATCGAACGGCTTACCACGCAAATCGTGCGATTTACCCGTAGAGCCGACTAACTACCCGCGACGCGCGGCTAGCCGCTTCTGAAGCGCAGCGTACTGCTCCAACCGATCGGCTTGCAGAGCGCTCGACGCACGCGCGGCTAGACGTGCTTACCGCGCGACTAGCCGCTGCTCCAGCGCGATTTCCAACGTGCAGGTGGCGAACGACGCGGTGAGGCGGCGGACACGAGGTCGCATGGCGCGAACGAAGAAAAAAGAGGCGTTAAGGTTGCTTTAGACAGGTGAGTGAAGATAAAGTTTGGTTATATATTTTTCATCCAATTTTACTCGAATTTTTTCGGCACCAAAATCAAAAAAAAATTAAAAACGGATTCAACCAAAAAGTTGCATTTTTCATCTAGTTTTTTTTTACATATTTTTTATTTTAAAATCCACCAAATTTTCAAAATTTAAAAAATTTGAATTCGAAAACCACTAAACCGCCCAAACCGGACCGAAAAGGTTTAATCGGTTTTCACGAAAACCGCACGGTAAACCGCAGTTTTGCCAACCCTGTTGCCTCCACACACACACCCAACCTGGACTCCGCTGCTACTACATCATCATCTGGATCATATCTTCCGGGTTTCACCCAGACCCAGAATTGCTGTTCAGCAATCAGCATTTGAAATTTAGAACGGACAAATCCATGACCGGCCTGGTGTCGAAGAAATCCTGGCATGTTTCTCATTCCATGAGAACCGTTGAATGAGGTGGCAGAACTCCACCATTCTTCTGTCAACACAGAAGCTTTTATCTTCAGTTTCTCCCAAACCTCGTGAGTGCACACCTCAGTACCTGAATGTGTGTAGCACATAACCCAGGTTGGCCGATATAGTCACCGCTGGTGCACATCCGTTTTGTGTTAGTAGCCACACAGAGAATCTGCCTTCATACGAACCCATTCGTATGGGGTCAACTTCAAAAGCATTCATGCACTCTCAGCTGGGAAAAAGCCAAAGTTTCCCTCTCCTTGAGCCCGCTTAGGACGCCATTCTGTGTGAGCCTTCACAATATCAGCTCCTGACTCCAGCTGAAGCAGGTGGTCACACTGGATGGTGGATCCAGGGTGGCCATCTGCACACTCGCCTGATACGGTAGTAATTGACTGCAGCACACTGTCTCGTCCACACTCCTTCCTGTAGTCCAATGTCATGCTTGCAAGCTCATGTTTTTCCAGAATTGAAATAGGTGCACTCTGGAAAAAAAAAAACAAAGAACAAAAAGGATTCAGGCATCTGATCATCTGTGTACACAAAGATAAGGAAATTCAATGGATCCCTGTGTTACAGAATGCCATTTGAAGATGCTCTAGCCAACAGTCACACAAACAAAATTATATAAGACTTTGAACTGGAATGCATAAGGTGCAGTGAGATCGCTAATAGGGACCATTAGATACGATAAAAGAGGGATAAAGCAATAACCTCAAGAATCCATCCAATATATTTCACATTGTTCACATGCTGGTTGACATCAAGGTCTCCCCACTTAGGCTGTTGCACATAACAGGCTTCAATGAGATCAATCAAGAGAAGTGGGGCCCAATGGTAATTGTGCAAGTATATCCAACTTACAGTGAGCCCCTTTCTTATGAACTGCTTTGTAGCATCACCATCAATGTTGTTCCCTGGCTTAGCTAACTTCTCACTTTGCTCATCTGTTATGGCTGAGCGACCATTAAAATATGGGCCAATCTCAGCTCTAACTTCATCTGGCATTTTCGAAAGCCTCCTAGTTTTCTTATTCATCATCACCCAGACACTGCATACACACCAAAAGGGTACGCACAATTAGTGAGCACAAAAGAAAAGGCCAGCGTAAACAATCAAACATTGAATGACTCAACAAAGAATGAAATGAAAGAAATATAAATAAAGATGAAATCCTTACCTTGTAGCTCTCAAAATTGTACGTCCAGAATTGTAATCTCGAACATGCCAGTCTCGACGCATGCCATTTTTGCCAGCACCAGCTACCCACGTGTCCACTTGAACCATATCTCCCCTAAAATTATGGTAGAATTTTGACAACTTCATCCCATAGACAATTTTCAAAGCTACAAACGAATGCAAAATTACCAGAGTACCTAAGTTAGAATTAGCTAGGTGGTAACATGAAAAAATGACTTTTTGTAGCAGCTATTGATTCAGTAAGCATTTAAGTTAGTTGCTGAATAGTAGAAGATAGAACTCATAGGATGACCGAGACTGACAAGTCAACCGATCTAGATCAAGGGCCTGCTCCTCTGGAAGCCCAAAAAATTTATTGCTCACGACAAAATCATTTATTATGCCAGTACAAAGATGACATTCTGATCTCTTAAGGTTCTGTCAGATCTTTAGATTTAAACATCAAAGAAATTATGGACAGACGAAACTGGATTCAGTTGTTATAAGTCAAGAGATCCTGATCCCATGGTCACTATGGACTTAATCACAACAAAAATGAACATGACATTCTTAATCTAAGACAAAGTCAATCGCTGTTATGCTTGGGTGCAACATTTAATTCTATAACTATGTGTGTGTCCACTACGTTAGTAGCAGACAACATTAGTTTTGAATCCGAATTGAGTTGAAAGCAACATACCATGATGGGTATTTTTCAACGAGGAGCTGAATTTTGCTGACAACCCAGATTAAGTCACGCTTGCTCATTTCTGGTGTAGCACCAAAACCATCTCCGAGGAGGCCAGCTGTCTTCACATGATTAAGAGCTGTTTCCTGGAACAACAAGAGAAACTGTAAGCCCGGCAGAAAATACACCAGTGATAGATTGAGAAATACAAGGAACCAAAATAAAGTCATAGTATCATTATGTCACCTGTAAATGATTCATTAATGTCTCTATAGACGCTGTACGATCAGCACCAATCTCATAGGACCGAATCAAGAAGTTCTGCCTAAAAACCAGCCCATCCTGGATGATCCGACCAAAGCCAAATGTATCAACAAGCATGTCAGGCCTCTTCGGTTTCCAGTCAAGTAGAGTCCATTGCTTCTCTGCCGCCAGAAAAATGGTAGTGACGGCTGCAAGAAGCATGCTCCAGTCTGGCAGCTGATTGTAAAATGTCTTCGGAGCACTGTAAGGTATTGACTCCTCAGTGTCTGCACCCACATTCTTGCGGTTGATCTTTGTGCCATTAACATTGGGAACGGCTTGTGCCTGCGCCTTCACTTGCATAGCGCCCGGAGGTGGGTTAGGCTTGGCAACGATACCACGAACGCTCAAATTCTCTGGCAACTCTCCAGCTGCACTCTTTGAAGTTTTGGTCGATGCTGTTGGAGAAGACCCAGGTCCAGGGAAGAACGCCGAGGCGGCTAGAGACCCAGCCATGATTTAATCGGCCTTCAGACACTAGAAGCGCAAACCTGAAGAAACAAGGAATAGTAGAAAGCTTAGTAAAAAAAATGTATTTAGATTACAAATAGAAACCTTCATATAGCATTTACTGCATCATGACGATCAAGCTCACTGTTTGTTCACAAACTTTTGTTTCCGTTATAAAGCTAGTTACATAATCCAGCGATGCTCTAGAGCTAATTACAGAAAGAAGCAATGATCATTTCCATATTTGATTAACACCAAAAAAATTAAAGAAGTATTCTCTAAAAGGCAATGGAGAAGCTCAGACATAAAACCATTGGATCCAGGCATCCGACAGCTACAAGGTCTCTTATTTTAGCAAAAGGAGGCCGCCATCAAAGAATTGCGAAACAATTGGACCTATATAAATCAATCAAATTAGGCAGGTACGGCGAATTCCCCAACCGAATACATTTCAACCTAGGCCACGACCCACATTTTCATGGTAAGAACAAATGCCCCTCCTCCCCTCCCTCTGAGACCAGGAAGCTACAGCCCGTGAAAAAAACTGAAGCAACAAGCCAGAGGCGGATCGACCCCAAGGTCTGTCTGGCATTGGTGGCGTCGCCGCGTCGCTGCCTGCCTCCCGCTCGAGTTGGCTACCATTGCAGGAAGACGTGAAAGAGATGAAAAACCCCGCCTTCATCACCCCCGATCGAACGAAATCCATCAATCCCCGTCCCTGCCCGCGAACGAGGTGTTCTTCCCGTATCCGGCCCCGCGCAGGGATCCAACCTAAATGTGAAATCCGAGACGGAGGATGAGGAGGATCAGAGGATCGGGGATCTCACCTTGAGGAGAAGGAAGATGGCCAGCCAGCCAGCCAGCCTAAGGCGGAAGGCCTGAAACAAAAAACGCGGCTAGAAATCCACCCCGGCACCGCGCCGAATAGCCAAACTCGCGACCAGATCGATCGCCAGGAACTCACCGCCCCTCCAAGAAAGAAAAATGCGCCCTCCGAACCACGCCGCCTCCGGTCGCGGTGGTGCCGGAGCGGATCAGATAGGGACGGGGCGGGTTAGACTTGTGGCCTCCGCTCCTCGGGCTCGCCACCTCACCTCACAGGAGAGAGAGAGAGAGAGAGAGAGAGAGAGAGGCGAAGGGAAGAAAGAAGAGTTTTTTCCCCCTGCGAGGCGTCCACGCCGGATCACGGATGAAGCAGAGCCGTCAGCAGCGGCCACCGCGTAAGGTATATATACGCGTGCGTACGGCCCCCCACGGAGCTCGTTCGCATGCCGTATGCGTCGAGTATACGGTCCGGGGAAATGGCGGAAGTACCCCTCGCTCCGTAGCTGCTGGGTTCGGTCGGTCGGTCGGTCCAGATGAGGCCGTTCTGTGTTGGAGGAAGATGTTTGCGAGATTGGCCGTGGTCGCGACCGGCGTGCTGCCGGGCGACGGGGTAAACACGCCGCGGATCACACGCAAAATCCCTTGGCATCTCGGCCCGGCCACCGTTTCCGCGCCGCCGCCGTTGTCGTCCGAGATGGCAGGCGGCGCTGCGAACTTGACCGGCGCGCGCGGCCACCACCGCAGGTGCGTGTGCTTTCTGGTTCCGCTTCGACGGTACAGTCGGCTCTCGCTGCTAGTATGAGTCCGAGGTGAGTATACACCGGGTTTGCTTTCCTTTAAGTTGACGCGGTCGTGTACGGCAGACTGGCTCTCGATCATCAACAAGTGAACAAGTAGCAGTTTAGCAAGCGTCACCGTGACGGTTGCACATGTCACATGCAGGTCACATGTCGAAACGATAGAGCTGGACTGATGCTGTCGAGACCGAAAATTCTTTTCCGGAGATCGTTTCATCAGTCCACGATCCATCACCAGTCCAGAAGATTTTTAGAGCCGGTCGTCATCAGGCATCGATCAGGCACCTCTCTCCCCCTTTTGTTCCTAAATCAATCGCTCGCGCGCCCATCGTGGACCGCGCACACACACCTCGAATCGATGCGCTACACCTAGTTGAATCGCAGGACCCGCAAGAATTAGAATAATCAAGGTATTTCTCGTTCCTTTGGGGGGTGTCGCTGGTGGTTCAGAGCGTTGAACTGTTTCCTGCACCTTTTTTCCAGCGCAGCCAGCAGCCTACCAGAAGCCCAGCGGAGGAAGAGCTACCTCACTGATCGAACCCAAGAAGAAGTAGTTGGTGTTTGAAATTATCTTGACTGAATTATGTCTAGCCCGTTTCTGTTTAGAAGGAAAGAAAACTTGCACACAATTTCTGTCACTGGCAGGTGAGGCCGCTGAGTCCTTCTGGATTTTTTTTTTATAATTTAAAATTCGTTTCGTGATGTATTTGATAATTTAACATATCTGTGTAAGCGACAGATGAATGGTACACAAAGCGATACCCGCGGTGTGTGTACGCACCGCGCACAACTCCATCCTCTCTCCTTCGTTCTTTCCTTCCTGGTCTATAAATGCTGTCCACTCCTCTTCCATTGCCCTAAGCCACAGGATAAAAGTGGATCAGAGCAGACGAAACCCCCCTGTTCTTCCCCTACCTGGCCTTCAGCCTTCGTCTTCAAGCTCCAGCCATAGCCAGCCCGGCCAGAGCTTGATCGATCACGAGCGAGGTCGGTAGCCAAGATGTACAACGCTCCGATGGCGCAGGAGATGTCCTACTTCGACCACGTCCAGAGGCGCCACGAGGAGAAGGGGTGCCTCTACGCATGGTGAGTTTTTTTTTTTCTTTCCAATTTTGTGTTCTTGTTGGATTTAATTATTAGCAGCCTGCTGTTTGCTTTTCGTGAAAACATATATCTGCAGATCGGCAGGGAGTTTTTACAAACGGATACTCAGTTTATGAGTGAATCGGTATTATCAGTGTTTTTTTTAGCTCATGAAGTTAGCCTTCATTGACTCTAACCGAAGTACACAAATCTATGATGACGTCGTATTTGATCTCTTGAATCCACTTGTGAATTTGCTAGATGGGCGTAAACGAGATTTAAGGTACTGTTTGTATATCTCAAAATCAACAGCATACTTTACTCGCAAAAATAAACCCATATACTAGCAAAACCTGATCAAACCATTCAGAATTCTCCATGGTCTTTCGTTTCTCCACTGGCTCTGCGCATGTCGAGCAATTCCAGGGCTTTTTCCTCAAAGTTTTTGTTTCTATCGTAACTGTCGACTGATATCGTGCTGTCGTTCGTTAACCTGGTGGCAGCATCTTCACCGCTCTGTGCTGCTTCTGCTGCTACGAGACCTGCGAGTGCTGCCTCGACTGCCTCTGCTGCTGCTGCAACTAGGCCGGCCGTCGCGCCATGGCGACGAAGATTACCCTTTCCCGAGATTCAGTAGCCTCTTTTTACTTCAGTTTGGCCGTGCAGAAAATAATGAAAGATGTTGTATCCAGAACAAGATCATTACGGAGTATATCGTATTTGTAACCACGGTATGAATTGCTGCAGATATTGAAGCATCGTATTCCGGTTTCTGAGAACGACAGATTCCTTTCAGCGATTCCTTTCAGCTCAAATATATATACTACTCTACTTGTTCTGTGCATGCGAATTTTCCTTTCGCCTTTAATTTGAACCAGAAAATCATCACTTGTTACGGCCGTTGAGACCAAGGTCTAGTGGACGTTCGTAGCGGTCAGTACCAGCAGTTTGTGACGAGCTCGCGTACCCGTTTTGAAAGTCTCAACTGTCCTGGGCAGCGTCGACATGTTGGTGCACCAAACGCTGTAGCAGGTTGACCTGCCACACCAATCGGCTTGGACTATTCGCGAATCTGGAGAAGGGCAAGCAGGCCCGCACAATGATCACAGGATTGATGCGGGCGGACAATGCGTTCATCACCTAGTTCAGCATCGGACAAGGAAGAGTGAGCGAAAATGACAGAAAGGCTGGACGTGCCGTTCGTTCATAGCGCATATGAAACCTTTGCAGCACAGCTCCCTTTATCCGAAATTCTTACTTTTAAAAAAAGTTTGAAGCATGGAAAAAATTAGAGTCAACCATTATTATGCTTGTGAAAATTGGAAGCATTTCTGAGGTCATGTTAAAGGTTATTCTATCAGTTACAAACTGATCGTCTGCACTTCTAGATGTTGATTCCTCGCCGAAACAGTCTATGCCAGTGGAACCCATCTGCTAATCATGCATTAAGCATATGAACATTGTCATGTACTATGACAAGGATGGAATCTGGTAAGTGCGTTTTATGCAGCCCTTAAACTCTCAGCTTTCCGCCAGTAGGATTTGATCCAAAATTTTTCACAGGATGCCTGTTCAAGGGATGAACACAAAGGATCAAATTATTTAGCAGCTGCACGATCAAATAATATGATACCGAGTAGAAGATATTAAAATTCTATACAGTATGTGGTAGCAATCAGACCATCGGTAGTCCTGAAAAACCATGTAGCGGACACAAGACAGCACGGAAATTTGGCACGGCCCAAGGCCCGGCACAGAACGAGGCTGGCGTCGTGCCTAGGAATTGGGAACGCCGAGTAATTGGGTTGAATTTTTAATTTTTTATCCATTTAAAATCATTTTAAATAGCCAGATTTCACACTTGCCTCCTGGAAACGTATTCTAGTCGCTGAGCGTTTTCACTGGGATTGGGCCTGGCAAGGCTAGACCGTGCAACCCACCTGGGCCACCTCCCACCGTACCACCGTGCCATGCCTGGGCCGCATTCCCACCATGTCGGGCCGTCGGCCCGTGGCACGACACAGCCCGAAACATTACTGGGCCGTGTCCTTCCGGCCTGGCACGGCCTGCCAGGCCAGCTCTCGCCTCTCGCTCGCACTTCGCAGAACCAAATCAGCGAGACGGGAGTGGGACTCGCAGATTAGCGTCGCCACAGTGACCGCACTAACAGAGCCGACGTGGAGGCATCATTAAAGCCCAGGATTAATCAACCCGGGCTGCCAAAAAAGATTAAATTTTATGTTTGGATTAGAAAATCTACGTCGTAATTGCCGCGTTTTTTTTAATGTTTTGTTATGAATTTCTAGTTAAAGCAGTATATTTTAAATTTATTATTTAACAAAAAAATTATAAGTATAATTGTTTTGACATAGATGACAAAGTTACATAAACATATACTCCGGTCTCAAAAACAATTGTCGACATAGTCTTCAAAGCATAAGTGTGACCTTTGTTATCTATAAAATATTTAATAAAAAGTAGCATCGGTACATTTTTAAGAAAGTATTTTTTAAAATAAATTATTTTTAACTTTGTAACTTAATAAATTTAAAATTATTTCTATTTTATATTGGCAATGTTCGATTAAAACATTGCGTTCAAAACTACTATTTTTTTAGACCGGAGTTGTAAGTGAAAAAAAATTAAATTTTAGTTCTCAGAGTAATAAGGAGCATTTTTAATTGTAATACTTGTAAGACCTAAAGTAGAATAAATTTATAAGAATTTCTCTTATATCTTTTACAATAGTTCATTTGAATCTCAAAAGTATATTTGATTTAATAAACAGTTATAGTTAATTCTTTATATCTAAGGCATCGTACATATGTATTATCACATATTCTCTTTATTTTTAAATTATTGATTATTGTTGATTTTTAATATTATCTTTGACTATTCAATTTATTTAAAAAATTAATTTAAATATGTAAAATTTTATGTTGTGATTCAAATAACTTTAATAATAAAGCAAATTATAATATATAAAATTTATAAAAAAATTAAATACGATCATAGTGAAAAATTATGTTAAACCTGTAAAAGCTAGAGCGATGACACAGTTGTTTATGTCTGCTTCCGCCGAGTAGAAGCACGCTCTTACATTGATCGAGAAAATATTTTTTTTCTTTTTTTTAATATCTATCGTTAGATTTTAATCTGACGGTTAATATTTTTTTTATGATCTGACGCAACGAGAGTTGAAATAACGCCAGGTGTTTAATATATTAAGCTAAAGCGATGACACGGTTGTTTATGTCTGCTCTGTTGACCGATGAAATAATTTTTTTTTTCTAATATTTATCGTTAGATTTAATATAAGAGTTAATATTTTTTAATACCGTGACGGAGTGAGAATTGAGAACGCACAGCGTTTAATATAGATTAGTCTCTCCGTCATGTCGCCAGTACAGCGCGGCGCTCCACATCCAACCAAATCGGAGCTGAGCGCCTAGGAGCGAGCATCCGGCTCCGTCGCCGGCGGTCCAATTGAGTGCGAGGAGAGGAGGCGGAGGCATCTGCTGGTTGAGGAACCGGGGAACCTCGGTTCGAGGTAACTTCTCTCTCTCTCTCTCTTGTTTATGCTAATAATTGCCAGTTGTGTATTTGCCTATTTGGGGAAGAAGCTCAGCTCGCTAGATTCAGATATCTCGCTCAGGGATTGGTTTTTTGGGTCTTCTCAAGCTGCTGGTCAAATTGCAGGTTTTAGGGAACCAGCTAGCGTCCACCATGGACACGGCGCTTCTGCGCGCTCCAACTGCTCGTAATTTTGTTTACGAGGACTGTGCTCCTGTGTACTCCAGAAGTTTCCATTACCATGCTCTTCGGTATGCGAGGTGCAATTCGAAAGATTTCAGACTATGCCAAACACTGATATCTTCTTCTTCGACATTAAGGGTATGCTCCTTCATGAGCTGCAAGAAATGAACTTTTGAGTTTCAGTGCTAAACTTTACATACACTATCAGTCTATCAGAGATGTAATGTTTATTCCTAGAGGAAATTTAACATCTTTGATCTGATGGTGCCACTCTTCTTGCGCAGGGTTTGAATCAACGAGTGGCCGCGTTACCTGATGTAGATGATTTTTTCTGGGAGAAGGATCCGACCCCAATTCTGGACACGATCGATGCACCCATTCATTTGAAGAATTTATCTAGTAAGGTCGTCAGAGTCATACTGATTTGGGCTTACCTTCTAACATCTGACTCAGAAAATTTGACACTCGCAATCCTGGTAAACAGGAGCTGAAGCAGCTAGCTAATGAAGTTCGATCAGAAATATCTTTCATCATGTCCAGAAAATGCCAGCCATGTGGTCCTGGCCGTTCAGTTGTTGAGCTGACAATTGCCATACACTATGTGTTCA
Organism: Zoysia matrella; assembly: GCA_001602295.1. Taxonomy (NCBI): domain Eukaryota; kingdom Viridiplantae; phylum Streptophyta; class Magnoliopsida; order Poales; family Poaceae; genus Zoysia; species Zoysia matrella. Next base: position 90,205 of record BCLG01001828.1, read on the forward strand.
ATGCCCCGATGGATAAGATATTATGGGATGCTGGCCAGCTTGTAAGTCAGCTCTATTAGTTGTAACAGGATTACTATCTTAATCTGTCTGAATTTTGCATGATCTTCCTTCTCACTTTCTATCTTTTTTTATCAAATAATTTTCTTGCAACAGGCATATGCACACAAGATTCTTACAGGAAGACGCTCCCTTTTTCATACTATTAAACAGAAAAATGGCCTTTCTGGTTTCACGTCTCGTTTTGAGAGCGAGTATGATCCCTTTGGTGCTGGACACGGATGCAATAGTCTTTCTGCGGGGCTTGGTAGTCTCTTTGATTTATTGATGTCTTCCATGTTAAGTAGCATCTATTTTGTTGTGAGATCTATTCTTGTGTGAAATTGCACTGTGCTTGGCAATTATTTTCTTACTTTTTTTAGGCGAGTTATTTTCTTACTTTTTTTAGGCGAGTTATTTTCTTACTTATGCTCAATTGTATACTTGACTTTTTTTCTGAATCCAACTATGTGCACAACACAACTATATAAAAAAGGCTCAGTTCCTATTTTTATTTACGTTCACACTAGACAGATTCAGCATCACAAGGTTCACACAGCCTAACAAATCGAAGGCATGTTTAGTAGGAGTAACATCCTAGTTCTTGCTTTGGTGATATTAGTCTTTTTTAATTCTTTCCTTTCTATAGCTTGACAATTATTATTTATCAGGGATGGCAGTTGCAAGGGATATAAATGGGAGGAAAAATCGAATAGTGACAGTTATAAATAATTGGACAACCATGGCTGGTCAGGTGTACGAGGCAATGGGCCATGCTGGTTTCCTGGATTCTAACATGGTGGTGATTCTAAATGACAACTGTCACACCTTGCTTCCTAAGGCAGATGGCCAGCCAAAAACGTCAGTCAATGCCTTCTCTAGTGCTCTCAGCAAGGTTCAATCTAGCAAAGGCTTTAGGAGGTTTAGGGAGGCCGCAAAGGTAATGTTCATTTAGATTGTGCTGTGAATACTACATCAGACATTTTCATGTGCACGCAGTTGTGCTACTTCAATTTCTGCCCCTGTATTATTAAATATTGTCCATGTTACTTCTTGATCATCGATTTGTGGTGTAGCCATGTGCTATCTGTATCTGTCGCAGGAAAAAAGTGCTACCGTATAACCCCATTTTGAAATTTGAATCTCTCTTTCTAGGGGCTTGCTAAATGGTTTGGCAAAGGAATGCATGAATTTGCAGCCAAAGTTGATGAGTATGCTCGCGGTATGATAGGTCCTAACGGAGCAACTCTTTTTGAAGAACTCGGGTTATATTATATTGGTCCTATTGATGGGCATAACATTGATGACCTGATCTGTGTACTTAAGGAGGTTGCAACTCTAGATTCAACTGGTCCAGTACTTGTTCATGTAATTACTGGGACTGAAAATGACTCCAGTGGCAGTATTAAGAGCGACAGCACTCTGAATGAGGAAGGTTTGTGATATAGATCACTATCAATATTTGTACAGTTTTAGGATCATGTGCACGGAATCCTTGCTTCTTGTGTGTTAGCATGTATATAAGCTATATGAATGGGTTGCACGTATCTTAATCTTTTATTGATTATATTTTTTAACTGATCATCAGGGCCTTCAAGCTCAAACCACGATCTTCTTAAATTTTTGGAAAATGGGCTTTCTAGAACATATAATGACTACTTTGTAGAAGCACTAACAGCAGAAGCCGAGAATGATAAACGCATTGTGGTAGTTCATGGTGGGATGGGAATGGATCGATCACTACGTTCATTCCAGTCCAGATTCCCAGACAGATTTTTTGACTTGGGCATCGCCGAGCAACATGCTGTTACCTTTTCTGCTGGTTTGGCCTGTGGAGGTTTAAAGCCTTTCTGCATAATCCCATCCACATTTCTTCAGCGAGCATATGATCAGGTGCCAAAACATACTATTGCGTTCATTTAAAAAACTGTTGCTATATTAGTTTGGGCATGAGCTTCACTAGTCCAATAAATATGCAAGGCTTATTTATTGCCATGTACATCACATTTCATAAAGCTCAATTATATGGCAGATAGTTGAAGATGTGGACATGCAAAAGATACCAGTTCGATTTGCTATCACAAATGCTGGTCTGGTGGGATCAGAGGGCCCAACTAATTCAGGACCATTTGATATTACGTTCATGTCATGCTTGCCAAACATGATTGTCATGTCGCCCTCGAATGAGGATGAACTTATTGACATGGTGGCAACAGCTGCAGTCATTGAGGACAGACCCATTTGCTTTCGGTATCCTAGGGGGGCCATTGTAGGGAGTAATGGTACTTTAACGTATGGGAATCCACTTGAGGTAAGCTATCTTAAATTTAGTTTGCTCTAAGTAGATTTCTCATGCTCTTGAGTTAATATCTTTCTTTCAAGAACATCTACAATAATGCTGCAAACAGCTGAACACAAACGTAGCCAGATATGTCATATTACTTATTTTCAAAACTTATTTCTCACCTGGAGGAATAACAGAAAACTTATTTCTCACCTGGAGGAATAACAGAGTGTACAACTACTATGTGTTGCCTATCGTTTTTTGTAAAAAAATATTAGCACTATGTTTCTTTGATTCTTTATTTATGTTGCCATCTAGAAAGTATATTAGTGTTCCTTTTATCTTAGCTCAAGGAATATTCATCATTAACAATTTTTTTCTAAAAAAAATATAATAGGACAGATATAAGATTTCTAGCTTTAAGGCAATCAAATTTGGTTGTTGTAATGGTGCGTGTACCTTTTTTCAGATTGGTAAAGGAGAAATTCTTGCTGAGGGGAAAGAAATAGCTTTTCTGGGTTATGGTGAGGTGGTTCAGAGATGCCTGATAGCTCGGTCTCTTCTATCCGACTTTGGCATCCAAGCAACGGTTGCAAATGCAAGATTTTGCAAGCCACTTGACATTGATCTAATCAGAACTTTATGCCAACACCATAGTTTTCTTATCACCGTGGAAGAAGGCACAGTTGGTGGATTTGGTTCACATGTCTCGCAGTTTATTTCACTCGATGGTCTCCTTGATGGCCGAATAAAGGTTATGTTCTAACTCTAACCTTCACTTTGCTATTCATGTCTTTTATAGGTAGCATGAAGCGTATTCTATACTCTTTCAATGCAGTTATGCACTTCAGTCTTCTTGATCAGTATGCTCCTCTTGTGGCGTGATAATATTATCTCATGGTGTCCTTTTTTCCAAAACTTGCAGTGGCGACCCATTGTGCTGCCAGACAGATATATAGAGCATGCTTCCCTTGCCGAGCAACTTGATTTGGCTGGCCTAACGGCTCATCACATAGCCGCAACCGCATTGACCCTCTTAGGGCGACACCGTGATGCACTTCTGTTGATGAAGTAAGGAAAGGAATCGCAGATTCAAAGAGGCAAATATGGCACAATTCTGAAGAAGTTTGATGGGGACAGTCTGCTGTCTCATGATAGTACTTTGAGAGGTACCCAAATACACCATTCAGAAGAGTGACTGGCGAAATCTGCAGCATTAAGGGTTGTACATACTAAAAACCTATTTTGATGATCGGTTGACAACGTAAAGCATTCGCAGGAACGACACGCTGTGATGTATCGTGTATGCAATAACGATACTGAGTTTTGCGGATACAAACTACTCTGAAAATGAAATGGGTTAAATTGCTGGACACGTACGATTAACTGTATCAATCTTGTGATGTGTAACCTTCGGTCTGCCGTATTTTGGACTCTTCTCTGGACCTCATTACGAGGAGCTGAAGCCTGAATTTACAAAATTACTACAGCTAATCGTCCACTGTGTATTGAATTGTGTGTTGTAAAAACCATAGTAAAGACAAAATTAACACCTGAATCAGATATAGACGATACTCTAATTCACAGCAACGTGGAGAAGAGTGCAGAAGTAGTTCGTGAAAGTCCACTTCCTTGTCCACAACGGCCGTGATGGAGCCACCGTCACCGCTGTTTGGGAGGGACGCCATGGGAACTGAGAGTGGGGCGGTTTTGGTAGGAGCAAGGGTTCGGAAAACTGTTGAAAACTGAACTGGAGTACTATAGCAAAGTGGTAAGGTGGCCATTTTTTTTTACCATTTTGAAAATCAAAAGGATCGGTTTTTTAAACCTTGGTAAGAGCTTGGGTTGGGTTTCTGTTAGGGTTTATGAAAGTTGTGTATTTCAAGGGTCTGGTGTTAATCAGCATCTTCGATGAAACAGTCAAGATAACACAGTTTTTTCCTTAATCTGCAGTCTTCAAGTGGTAACGTGGCTAAATTATGTGGTTTAAATATTCAATCTTTCGTGGATGAAACATTCAACTTTGGATTAGTCGCCGTCGGAGGCGTTGAATCTTTCTCCACTTGACTACGCAAATGTTCCAGTATTCTCTCTGCACACGAAATTCAGGAAGAAATCGAGGCCTCCGAACGTCGCTTGCACTGTTATTTAAGCAATTATTCCTCTGAAATGGTGTAATGCAAAATTCTTCAGCCACCTACCCCTACCCCTTCGTCTGATCAAGTCAGCCGGGAAGCATAGCCATTGATCAGAAACGAAGTGCAAGTATCAGTTCAGAATTTGCTGTCGTTAAATTCGTCAAGAGTTGCAAGTCTCCTCTCTTCTCTCTCGTTTATAGTTAGCTAGACTAGCAAGCGTTGAGTCAAAACCAGTTCAGAAGTCAGAACGCAACGATCCGAGGATCAAATCGGAGGGACTGGTGGTGTACTTGCGCAGGCGAGCCACGTCGCCGGACGATCATGCCATTGGCATGTGATTGATGGAGAACAGGAAGGTCAAGATCCTCGCCGGCGTGGCGGCGGCCGTGCTGGTTGTCATCGAGCTCACTCTGTTCCTCTGCTTCAGGCTGTCGAGGCCGTTCTACCTCTCGACGGCT
>BCLG01001829.1:18624-43257 GCA_001602295.1 Zoysia matrella
TTTTTCTGTTTTGCTCTCTGTTTATTTTTTCAAAGCTATACTAATTCTTATCTCCTGTTATCTCTCCTTTTTCAGTCAGATGTTTTGGCTCTTCGTGCAAAGTTTTTATTTCAACTCCTCACAAGCAGGCATAATGAAGTTCGTTCTGAATTAGTTCAAAATTTCTTAGATTCTTCTGAAGAAGTCTAATTGTAGTACTTAAGTTGTTAGATGCTTATGTCTTAGTTGCTTGTTATGTGCTTAAAGGTGCTATTTCGTTTTCAACTAACATATTGTGAGCGAATTATTTTCTGTATATTTTATACAATTATTTTCAATATCAATGTTGTGAAGATATTTTATTTTCTGGCTAGTAACATGTATTGCTATTCTCTGTTTTTTTGTTTTTTTCTTGGTCATTTGTTAAAACTATTTCTGTATTCGTATTTTATTTAATATATTTAAATTTTGTATTTAATAGAATTTTTGATTTTTTTAATCATGCTAAATATTTTATATTTTTCTTTGTTTTGTTTCACTTAGAAGTTTTAATCAGCTGGCTGGAAACAGTCAAGCAAATATGAGCTCGCCGGCGCTGGAAACAGCAAAATTAACTGGGCCGCCCGCTGGAAACAGCAAAATTAACTGGGCCGCTCGCTGCGCTGGAAACAGTGAAGAAACTGGAAACCGAACTGGGCCGCGCGCGGAGAAAAGTGCAAGTGCGGCCCGCATCCCGCGCGCCTCGGGTGTGCGGACGTTGTTTGCTGTCCGCATTACGCGGAAACCTAACAGGACCCGTGTTTCTTACGGAGTACTGTACTGTACTCTATTGATCCGCTGGTGACGTCGAAATGCCCAGCTGGCCACATCCCAAGCCCTTGAGTTGAGCCTACTTCCGTGGCTGCAAACGGAGGCTCTGCTTTCGTTCGCCAGCAGTGTAGATTCATCCCTTGAATTACTGGAGTAGCGTTGTTTTATTGGGAGCTTCATACTTCGTTAGTCCCTCGGTCTCGATTTATAATGTAACATCTCAAACCCGAAATACGGCTTCAGAGCCGCTCGCACGTCGTGCGGGTCTCACCTCGTAGAATAACTGCTTACGCTTTTGTCTTCGTTTCGCGTAAAAGGGTTAATTCGAGTTATTCTACATTTCACGACCGGGTATTTAAATTGATTTTCACCCCCTTAAATTTTTTATGTGGTACTAAATTTCCCACACTATCTCATTCTACTCTGGGCCTTTTTCTCTTTTTGGGTCGGGATTTCACATTCTCTCCCCTTAAGACTCAACGTCCTCATTGAGGAGTGGATCAATTTACCTTTCCGGGACAGATGTATCCAGGATCTCCTCTTGGCCACGTCTGTACGCCCAGTACTGGTATACGTGTCATGCCGTGTCTACGCTGGGCCCACGCGCTATGCACACTGTACCCGCGCCCCTGGCACGTACACGCCCATGAAACCGCGAGTCGGCTCTGATACCATTCTGTAACATCCCAAACTCGGAATACGGCTCCAGACCCGCTCGCACGTCGTGCGGGTCCCACCTCGTAGAATAACTGCTTACGCTTTTGTCTTCGCTTCGCGTAAAAGGGTTAACCCGAGTTATTCTACATTCCACGACCGAGTATTTAAATTGATCTTCACCCCCTCAAATTCTTCATGTGTACTAAATTTCCCACACTATCCTATTCCACTCTGGGCCTTTTTCTCTTTTGGGCCGGGATTTCACATTCTCCCCCCTTAAGACTCAACGTCCTCGTTGAGGAGTGGATCAATTTACCTTTTCGGGACAGATGTATCCAGGATCTCCTCTCTTGGCCACGTCTGTACGCCCAGTACTGGTATACGTGTCATACCGTGTCCACGCTGGGCCCACGCGCTATGCACACCGTACCCGCGCCCCTGGCACGTACACGCTCGTAAAACCGCGAGTCAGCTCTGATACCATTCTGTAACATCCCAAACTCGGAATACGGCTCCAGACCCGCTCGCACGTCGTGCGGGTCCCACCTCGTAGAATAACTGCTTACGCTTTCATCCTCGCTTCGCGTAAAAGGGTTAACCCGAGTTATTCTACGTTCCACGGCCGGGTATTTAAATTGGTCTTCACCCCCTCAAATTCTCCATGTGGTACTAAATTTCTCACACTATCCCATTCCACTCTGGGCCTTTTTCTCTTTGGGCCGAGATTTCACGTATAAGTTGTTTTGAAGTTGGGCGCAAAAATTAAAAAAAATGAAAGAGGTGAGATGTATTAAAAATAAAAAAAGAGATAGAAATAAACAAGTACTGAAAAAATAGAAATTGTATTGAAAAGTGAGAATGACTTATAATTTAAAAAAAGTTGTTGAATGCAGAATGATTTATAATTTGAAACGGATGGAGTATATTTCAAAATATAAGTATTTTTAGATTTAGTGAAAGTCAAATTTTTATCATATAAAAATTATATTTTTTGAATTCATCTTAAAATAAGTTTTCATAAAAAATATATTTTTATATTAAAAATTATGTAATTTTTTAAATATTATTAGTAAAACTCTAAATCTAAAAATGATTATATTTTGAATCATGCGATTGATTACTGCATCGTGTCGATCATGACGCTTAATTATTTGCCGCCAGCTCTCTCCTCAGCGAACTGAACGGTTTTTTAAAAAAAAACAAACCAGGGAAGATGCTGATCTGCCTCCTTCCGTTCAGTATTTGTTATCATTTTGAACAGTGATTTTGTAAACTGGCCATAAGGTAAAGCAGATGGTTCGGAACGACATCAAATACGGAATGGAGTGTAAAGGGAAAAAAATAAACAGCATACATAGCCTAAATTACAATTCGACTTTTTCCTCATATGTTAGTTCTATATTTAAGACGTGAGTAGTGTTGACCATAAAAATTTGCATTACGAGAAAACCGAAAATTTCGGTTACAACAAATTCGCTATGGCAAAAATGTGCTAGTGTGGAAGGGTGCTTTTATGCATCAACAAGTAGCATGGTAGCTAAATAATGACAAATAAATATCTTCAAATATCCCGCTTGATATTTATCAAGAGACTTGCTACGGTTATTTTGGTGTCTTGTTTAATCTGTCCTAATATAAAAGTTTGTAGACTTCGTTTATCTCACTTTTTTCACAAATTCTATCTGTAATTTTAGTGTCACACATTCTATCTTTAAAAATTCTATTTCTAATAAAAAAACAGTAGATCCATCTATTTCCGTCCGTTTTAGAATTTGATTTCTGTTAGATCCTTCCGCACAACTTCCGCACAACGCTGCATGGTGACTCCAATTTCCACGGCTTCGGCATGTCGCGGTCCTGTTGAGGACCTATAACCTTCGCACAAAACTGAGTGATGATTTCAACACCGGTGAGTTTTTTGGAATTATATCCATGCTTAGGGCCTGTTTGGATTCAATTGACTAATTGTTTACCGACTAAAAAATATTTTTCTCTCAAAAAGGAGGACTAATAGGGGATTAATTTTTAATCTAGCTATGAAATAATTATTTTTCAATTAGTCGATCAAGAGAGTCTAACAGGGACTAATAGTTTATAGATATAGTAAAAAGTCTAAATTACCCTCAATTTTTTTTCAGAAACCAACTGAGAAACATATCTATTTATTACGGATCACCTATTCAGAGACCTACAAAACAATTAGTCATGGATCCAAATAGGTACAGACTAATTATTAACCAGAGATGAAACAGACATTGAAAAATGGACTAATAATTAGTTCTACCTTCAAATAGTCAATGGACTAATAATTAATCCATTAATAATTTTAGTCAACTAATTATTAATTTAGACTAACAATTAGTCGGATCCAAATAAGCCCTTAATTTGGCACTTGCCGGAATACTCTCGGAGAGAACGAGCTCACTAAAATGCACATGGTGATATGGAATGGGCGCTGAAATACCCGTCAAACATTTTATGCACACAAATGCCCTCTTCTTCCTCCTCACCGGTGTCGACATCGCCGCTCGCTGCCGTACTCGCCGGCCTTGTCCCGCTGTGACCCGTTGCCATCTACCGCCTGCACGCCGTTGCGGCCTCGCCGGAGCTGGTGGCGCGCTGCTGCAGCCTCGACGGAGCCGGTGGAGCGCCACCGCCCGTCGCCGTGCTCGCCGCTCGTGATGATTTCAGTTTTCTGTTCTCAAGAAGTTCCAGTGCATGCCGATCGATGCGGCTCTTGTCCGCGCTCAGTACGTTACTGTACTTGTACTTGAGGGTCTTGTTCCGGTGCGTACTTTTACTTGAGGGTCTTGTTCCGGTCCTGCGGCCGCGGCCGCTTGACGCAGCAGCTGGCATCGGCGTCGGGGCTGCACCCGCCACCGTAATCTGGCTCGAAGACGTCGTCGTCGATGGGGAAGTCAGCGACGAAGGCGTGGCTGCCTGACGTCTTCCGGAAGAGCTTGTTGGCCACCGGCCGCGGCCAGAGAATCTTGGCACCATGCCATGTGCGTGCACAGAGCGTTAGTTACACTGCCATATGCTAGCTAGAACGAACTCGGTAGCCAAGCTAGAGGAAGGCAGAAAGGGAGAGAACGAGAGAGTGATCGAGTCCGGGTGCTACTGGCCTACCACCGCTTGCTTTTGGTTCTCTGACATGAAACCGGTCGCAAAACAAAAAAAATTAATCGATAAATCAGAGAAATCGCTCGATAAATAAAAAGATTAATCGATTTTTAATCAAATTTCGTTTAAATTTTCATTTTTTGATTTGAAATAGTTTTTAATCAATTTTTGTGATTTTTATTAAACCGGTCTTTTACCGGTTCAAACGGTCCGTAGCATCCGAGGCACCGAGCCTGGCCGGCAGTGACCTCGCAGTGCCCACGGCGGGGATTGACCGTGGCATCAGCATCCTTTCGCCGGCCGGGATCCAGCCATCACCTTTCCGCTCCACCTCTCGCTCCTCGTCGCCGTAGTTTCCTCCCAGCTCCGGCGCAGCGTGGAGACCCGTCTCGACCTCGCGCTGACGTCCCCTTCCGTCGGTAGGCGCGCGCACCCCTGTCCATTTCCGCATTGCTTGGAGCGGTGTCGAATGTCGATACGTCGACTGGACTGGTCCAGAGTTTTCGAGAGGAACTCCTGACGAGTCTCGCAGGTGCGTTCTGACTGGTCACGAAGTCGAAGACGGGAGCCCTGGATCTCGCATGTGGCCTGGGAGGGAAGATCGGCAAGGAAGTCAAGTCGGCCGCTGATGAGTACTTCTCTTAAAATGATTTCATCGTTCATTTTTATAATCAATTTTTATCATTCGTTTTATTTAAAAAATTTACTGAAATATATAAAATTTTAAGTTATGATTCAAATAACTTTAATGATAAACTAAATTATATCAAAATATATAAAATTTGTTTTTTTTAATAAAATGAATAGTTAAAGTTAAATTTAAAAGTCAACAGCAACATCAATTAAAAAACAAAAACAAAGAGAGTACCTATCTGAATCTGATGAGCTCATTGCGGCTTGTGGGTGGCGGGATGTTTCTTGGGTACTAGTAGGATATATATAGTAGTGATTAGTGAAACTCCGGATGCTGCGTTCTCGAAGTTAGATAAAAAACAGGGGAGTTGACTCTGTGATTGCACTTGGTTCTGCGACTTATGTCCTCTGTAGATTTTATTTTCCACACGTTCTTTGTGTGCTGCGCATGATAAATTCAATTCTGCATCTGAGAAATTAAAATCTATTTTCCTTTCTTTAGTGGGACTGTTACTTGTTAGCAACTGCGTGCTCCGTGCCAGCACACGGAAGCGAGTACCTGATATCACCACTTCTCTTGATCCGTGTCAGTTACATGGCCATACTTGGTAGTTACGTGGACCAAATGCGCGTTCGATGTTATGTGGGCCGATCACAATCTGGCATTTGCTAACTACTAGCCATTTGTTGTGGTCCAGTCATACTGGCCATAGTACTGTACTGCAGTCTGCTGGAACTAGTCGTGGAAGATTATCAGTTTAGCTTCTGGTCCAGGTCAACTCAGTTGACCACATATCATGTTATGTTAACCTGTCCTTTTCATAGTAAATACAGTTAAGAAGCCATCAAGTTATTCAATTTTCTTCTTCGGATAAAACATACTGTAGATGCTGCTGAATGGAACCTGCATCGTACTTTATTATATTTTTTTTGCTCTGATGTTTTGAGTAAGAATAATTTTACTAGGTATGAGAAATATCATGGATATTATGGAGGGAAGGAGGGATCAAGGAAGTCCAACTATACTGATATGGTAAGGTCCACCTCTACCACTTATACTCAAAATGTTGTATACTGCTCGTCAGTTGTACTGTAATTCCTATTCCGAAAATTCTCTTAAACTTACGGACTATGCAAGAAATAGATAATAATAATATAGGCCAGGATGCATATTAATTATAACATATCAATGTTGTGGAGTGTTTCTTGTTTAGCATTGCCTAATGTGGAATTAATGAAATACATTTTAGTGACAGATTATTTACTTGGTTGATGTTCTTTTATTCAATGGAAAGAGTACACATATTCCACTTTGTTCAGTAATAAGTACGAGTAGGTATAATATTTAGCTAGCTGCAAAATGCCCCATTCTGTAACCAGGTCACTTCCCTTCAGTAATTTTGATTTGATTCCTTTAGTAATTTTCTCTCATTTAGTAATTTTGTTCAATTCTTTCAGTAATTTTCTCTTTTTGAGTAATTTTGTTTCAATTCCTTCAGTAAATTATGGGTTGGGTCTGACTGCAAAATTGTATATTCTATATATGTATCAGCAGCTGATGTTTTGATGACATATCAGGTTAATAAATATTATGATCTTGCCACTAGCTTCTATGAGTATGGCTGGGGTGAATCCTTCCACTTTGCTCACATGTGAGGATTCCATTTCAGGAAAGAATTAATTCCTGGTATTTAATTTGTCAGAACAAAAATCTCTACTGTCATACAAAAAATTCTTTCTATGCCTGTTCTAGGAAACACTGGAAAAGGTAGCATATGTGATTTGTGATAATTGGATACTGAACTACAAGTATTATGTAGATGGAATAAAGAATCATTACGTGAAAGCATTAAGCGACATGAGCATTTTCTTGCCCTGCAGCTTGGGTTGAAGCCAGGAATAAAGGTCAGTTTTCTTATTGAAATCCATCGCTCAATTATTTGCTGCTCTTGCTATAACCGAAACATGTGTGCTTTTCATTTGAGCTGTAGGTTTTGGATGTGGGCTGTGGCATTGGTGGGCCATTGAGAGAAATTGCAAGATTGAGGTTTGATTCCATGATACTTGTGACTTTTTCTGGCCTCTATTGTAACGCTTAAAATATATAGCCAATTTTACGATAGCTGGTTGACCCTTATGACTTTATCAATTCCTTTTGGGAGGGATGGTGCTCTCTCTCGGATTGGAAACAAAACTAAATAGATCATTCTTTATTCGGAGAACTATTGTCTTTTATCTCAATATAGATCCATTTTCATCTCACACTCCATACCCAACTGAATAATGCAATTGTTTGCTGCAGTTTAACTTCAGTTACTGGATTCAATACCAGATATCTAGGGGAAAGGTTATACTAAAAATCATATTTTAAGTTAATAATGTTTATTGTTGCCATAGTTATCATGCATGTTTGTCTTATGTTAAATTGATATTCTAATACCCAGGAGCTCAACCGGTTGGCAGGAGTTGTGGGACATGTGATTTTGTAAAGGTATAGCTTTCTCTTCGTGGTTTAGATTTTTGTTTTGGTTTGCTGCTCTTATCATTATGGTCAGTGTTGGAAAATAACTTTGCAGTTGCTTCTCTTTACATATAAAAGTGATTAGTCTATAAGGCAATTTTTTGTTATATCAACAGCTTTATGCATTTGATGGCTGTGTTCAGTTGTTACAAATGATACTTTATATAGAGTTCAAAGGCTTACATTTTCCACATATTTGTATGGCGCAGCCAGATTTCATGAAGATGCCATTTGCTGATAACACCTTCGATGCTGTTTATGCTATTGAGGCGACATGCCATGCACCTGACCCGGTAATATTTCAAAACTTTCACATCTGTGCTTTCTGTACTAGGACTCGTCCGATTACATTTTTGCAATTCTAAACTCAATTGCTATTTTCTGTTTAAAGGTTGGCTGCTATAAGGAGATCTATCGTGTTTTGAAGCCTGGCCAGTGCTTTGCTGTATACGAGTGGTGCATTACTGATCATTATGACCGCAATAATGCAACCCATAAAAGGATTAAGGATGAAATTGAGTTTGGCAATGGTCTACCAGATATCAGAAGTACTAGGCAATGTCTTCAGGCAGTAAAATATGGAATTTTTTAAAATAATACTGTTATAATTGTTATTAACAGAAAAATACCCAAAGTAACAAAATTTCAGAAATATTACACATTCGAATGCTAGATATGCGAAATCTATGTAGTCAAGCGCTGGATATTCGATTTCTGTGAAGTCGAACACTGAAGATACGATTTCAGAGTATTCGAACGGCCAACGTTCAAAATCTCGGGCGGCGCTGGCAGAGGACGCTAGAGAAGTCGAACTCTGAACTTTGGACTACTCATTGTCGCACGCCCGTGATTCGATTTCTCTGGCTATCGGTCAACCGGCATTCAACTTCTGCTTTGGCCCGCGCCCGTGCTCCCTTGCGCTTTCTCTCTCTCACTCTCGCCCTCTCTCGGCACCGAGCCAGCGTGTCGCGCTAGCGCGCCTGAGTGCGGCGGCAAGCGGGCGGTGGCAGGCGGCGGTGGCAGCGCGAGCGCACGCCGGCTGGACGGTTAGTTTTTTTTTTCTATTTTATGTTCTAGTATTTAAGTTTGTATACATTATTGTAATTAAGTTAATAATATATTGTAAAAGAATAGTTCATATTTTATATTTGTATGGGTAAACTAACTTAGTACATATTAGTATATAATTTTTATAAATTTGTTAGCATATGATTATATTTGTAATAATGGTCTTATAAAATAGATTGTTGATAAAAATCATATTATGTATACATGATATAATATCGAGTATTAGGATAGTAAATAATATAATAATATTTACGTAATATTATTAGTACAATATACTAGTGTTAAGTATAAACTAATGTATAAACGAAATATTGATCTGTAGATATTAAAATTAGATTTAGAAAACATATTAATGATATTAAATTTTTTGACAGAGATCGGTGAATTCAATATGATAACTCTTAGAATTTATTATGGCACCGGAGAAATTCGAAATGTTCCAAACGGTGTGGACCTGAGCAATTTTTCATGTGGACATAAAACACCCTAACCCGTACGCGTCAAGAATGATGCAGATTATAGTTTGGTTGACAAATTTTTTCAGTTGGACTCTAGTATTTATTCAGTTAAGGTGTAATGCTTGTGGATCCGGATATTTCATCTGGTTCGTTGGGAGATGAAGTTGGTGTGTCAGACAACAAAGTGATTGTAGTGGTTGGATTGATGTCGGAGAAAGAACGCTCAATTTATTATATTTATGCAGCCTTGTTTAAAAGAGTTATATGAACATAATGATGTGGCCTCACAAAGCAGTGCAACAAATGTGGTTGACAATGATAATGATTGTCACGAAATGATGGTGACAACTGAAAAAGTTAGGCAAGGTTTAGAGACTCTGCATCATAACAATATTGGTGACGTTGAGGTTCTTGAGGGCCAAGCTGATGTTGGGGATATTTATGAAAGAATTGTTGAAGAGCTGGAGAATGTGGATCTTAGTGCAACTTATGAGGCTGAGCAAGTGTCAGTTGGTGGTGATAAAGATGACGATGAGGAATAGGATGACAATCAGTTTGTAGGTAATCCCATCCCAGAATAGACATTAAAAAGCATAAATGCAGGTGATGGATAACCAACGTTCTTGTTGAGAGTATGGTTCGAGTACGATTCATGTGAATCAGTTCTTTTCTAATAAGTCTGAATTGAAAGATGCTGTAGCGTGTTGGGCGGTTCTATCTCATAGAGAGGTGTGGACTATTAATTCTAGCCCTAACAAGTACAGCGTGAAGTGCAGAAACTGGATGATGTTTCTATGTTTATGCATACAAGCCAAAGCATGAGACACATTGGTTGGTCTCTAAACTTTGTGAACATAGCTGCACACTTCAAAATGTCGGTTGTAAGCATCGCAACCTGAGTGCTTCATTTATTACAAATAAATTGTTCGTAGAGATTATTGAGAAGCGAGATATGGAGTGCTCATACATCCAACTCTCAATTTTAAGGCAATTTAAGTATGATATAAGCTATCAAAAAGCTTGGAGGGCGAAGCAAAAGACCAAAACATTGCAAGAGGATCCCAATTAAGCATATCCATGACCTGATTTGTAGAGCAAGTGGTGCATGCGACATATGGGAGCTAATTTTTATAAGCAATTTAAGAACAAGTCTCTCATGAAAATGTTTAAAAGGTTATGTAGTCAGAACCAAAGTCGCAAGTTTGAGGCCCTTTGAACAAAACTAGACAAGAACACAAGGACTCACATCCAAGAAAGATAAAAGAAACCACCAACACATGAGGAGACTGTACCGAGGTGCTACTAAACCTTGGTGAAGGATTGGACCCTCCAAATGTTCGAAGGAGGTCATCGAGGCATATCAAGTGTTTCTCACACTGGATTGAAGCAGAGCCAAAAGAGAAGTGGTAATTGCTCTATGACAGTGGTGGTGCTAGGTATGCCATCATGACTACAAACATAGCTGACGTATACAATTGGGTTATTAGAAGGTTGCGTGGATTACCTCTAATTGAAATTGTGGAAGAGATGTTGCATGGCCTCATTCGGTACTACCAAAAGAGGCACGCAGCTGCTATACTCCATAGCTCGACTATGGATACCCCATATTGTTTTCGTATGATGAAGCATTTGGTAAAAAAGAATGAGAAATCTGTTCAACACATGGTGCGTAGCATGGGCGTAATAGAGCATCGATTTGAGATAACTTTGAGAGTCAAAGGAGAGGTAGAAAGTGAGACAAGAGTTGTTACACACGAGGTTAATTTAGGAGTTCAATTAAATGGATGGTGTCAGTGTACATGCAATAAGCAGAAGTTGCTACACATTCCATGTTCATATGTTCTTGCAGCATTGTCACAGATTGGTGTGAATACGGCATTATATGTTTCACCATTCTATTTAAAAGAAAATGTGGTGAATACTTAGACTAGAGAGTTTTTATGGAATTGCTGCACATTTTGACTTCACAGAATATGACAAAGATACGGTACTTTGTTTGCCCCATCAAAATTTTCTTAGACATCGTCATGGGCAAGATGGTCGTCCGCAGACTGAGGATTGGAGGTTGGAGGACATGGATGAAGCTGAGGTTGGAGGACCTATAAGGCGATGCACTGAATGTGATGAGTATGGTCACAAGAAAAAAGATTGTACACAGAATAAGGAATACGAAGGTGGAGCATCAACTTCTACTCGACGTGTAGGGGATCGTCACAGTGAACACTATGGAGAAGCGTATGATGGATATGCTTTATAAGTAATATGATTACTTATGTGTCATGTAATCTATAATTGTATTGTAATTTTTTTATGTGAGAACACCCTTTTGTATGTTTTAATGTTGTATGAGTCATGTGTATGTTGTGAAAACAATTGCACATCTATTATTTTTATGTTGCTCAATTATATCAGTTATATGTAATGCAGCTATAGACCCACATTATGAGCTCTTGGATTGTTCTCTAGACCAGCGTCATCGTGCTTTTGAAGTTGCCTCACATGGAGTATCAAATGTCCCTGTGTTGATGGCCCATACACCAGCGAAGGCTTGGCGTCTTGACTCACGATGGTTGCTCAGGTTTTATGTACTTCATAATTTTTTATGTTTTTTTTATTTTGTATGTGTTCATATGAGGTGTAAAATAAATTGTATCCATTGCAGGTTATCTAGAGCTGGATTGCTCCCTTTGACGCAGATGAGTGAAGGTATTGATGATGATCAAGAGGATGATGATGTCATACAGCCTCATGTAGAGCATTCACGACGGTTTCCATCTGATCGGTCACTTCTATCGGCTCTAGTGGACTGTTGGAGGCCTGACACCCACACATTCCATATGCTGTTTGGGGAGACGGTTGTCACTTTGCAGGATGTAACAATGCTTACTGGGTTACCCATTGCTGGTGATATTATTGGGCTCTTCGTCACCCCTATTGGGTGGCAATAGGACTTGACGGACCGATTTGCATGTGTCGTGGAGGGTGCAGTATTTCAAACTTTACCGACACAAAGAAATGGCCAAAGAAGCAGTGGTTACAGCAGTTCAAGGTTCGACAACACTAGTACTTTTCTTTATTGATATCATTAATATATTATCATTATGCTACATTTTAATAAGTTGTTCTTTTATAGGTTGAGAACATGGCACATGAGCCGACGGAGGTTGCTCGACACTTAGAGGCATACCTCCTATGATTTTTTGGTTGGGTTATGTTCACGTTGACATATGGTGACACTGTTGATGCACATTGGATTTCCTACGCACGGGCTATTGCTGATGGTGAAGCTGCAGATGTTCCTCGGTATTTTTGGGGTCAGCTGTTCTTTGTGCTACGTATCGTGCTCTATGTGAGCGACGTCTAATTAGTTCATCATGTCGCATCTTAAGTCATATCTCTCTTTCAGGTAGTTGTTGTTGGGTATCAAGCAGCGTGTGTTGCATCCTCTCAAACTCTCGCATACGCATATAGTACAGAGCATCACTTTCTAATTCTGTGATATGTGCAAGATTTTTTGGCACAGAACTATTGTCCAATCATTCTTCAAACTCACATGGCTTGTATATACGAAACAGAAGCAGTTCAAGTTTAGTAACGTAAGAAACTATAATCATATGAATGCATAAACATAAGTAGTTGAATGAGGTACTATCGTTACCTGACAATCAGGTTCCAATTTTGGATAGTGAAAATACCTACGACCATGGTATATGAAAAGTTTAGCTCGCTCTCCACATTCACAAAATGGCTGATCTTCCCATGGTGGGATTTCTAGCATCTGATTTGCATCGGATGCCATTGTGATCTGTGAAGTGAAAGTCCTTCACTCCAACTCTGTTTTATAGGCAGAAAACAAAGGGTGCATAGACCAAGTCCATATCTGCGAGACTCAGCAGCTCACATGGGATGCTCCAACTTAAGTAGAAGACCATTATCGCCTTGTTAATGTCAACAAAAAAGGGTACCAAACATGTATAAAAAGTTAAAAGCTACGCGCATGCATCTACAGTATTGATTCCTGTTAGACATGACATGATATGACAACATGACACCTACAGAGCCGCAACCACGCCTTGAATCGGCTGTAAAATTGAGCCATCTCCCCTCTCCTCCATTCTATGTTCAACCAAGTTTGAACCACCAAAATAGGGAGTAGAGGTCGTGGTAGGCGAGCTGGTTCTATTAGGCATTCGCCACTTAGATACGATGAGAGTTCTGGACCAGACTGATATGAAGAAGATATTCTCGAGTTTTCACTTAAAACATGGAGAGATTTTGGGATGAGAAATCCACTTCACCCGTATGATGCTAGTAAGGAAGAGTGGCCTAAGTGCAACCATGGTCTAAAATGTGTTGTGCAAATGAAAGTGGGGGGTGAGGGAGCTGGTCCGTGCTTCTTTCGATGCCTGCAGGGAGCCGTTAGTATCACCTTATTTTTTACATGGTCATTCTTTATTTTATGTGTATCTATACTTATAGTTTTTATTTTTGTAGTGGTGCTACGATGACGAGAACCGTGGATGGACTGTTGGGGTTGATCCACCGTCTATTCCCGCGACTCAAGCGTACATCAAATACCTGCATAATCGGATGACACAGTTGTATGGGGAGCTAGCTAATCTACAACATCGTGTAGGTGACTCCGAGAATACCATCAGCATCGTTGATGATGATAATACCATCTGCGATGATGTATTTTACAAGTGTCCACACCATAAGTTTGGACCTGCAAATCCACCACCTCCAAATCCACCGCCGCCAATAAACTATATGCAAAACACCAACTATTCCGTAGGACCCTCCCATTTTCATTAGAGTAAGAGTAAAAATGAAGCATCTGTATCCCACCTCGCGTAAAATTATGTTTTTCTAAAGCGTATTAGGACTACATCGGTGCATGGCACTATAGACACGCTATTATTCGCCTACTATGTAATTCCATTTTATGTATTAACATATGTATGTGTCGAGCTATTATAATATTAATATTATCTACTCCATTTTAATTTTGTCAATAATATTACTACTCCTTTATTTTGTAATATCAATATTATCAAGTTTATAACAATAACATTTCGCAAAATTCATACACAATAATAAATTACAAATAACTACTACTAAATAATTGAAAACATATTTTGCATGGGTACAAAAATATTTTTTAAGTTTTGTCGAATGTTGGATGTCTGATTTCGTGTAATCAAATTTTGGATATTTGATTGTCTGTCTAATCCATTCGAAAACATGAAATCAAATGCTGAATACACGACTTCAGAGAAGTGGAATAACCAGTGTTCGACTTCTAGGAAGTCGTATAACCAAGGCTCGACTTCTGTGTTCTCGCACATCCAGCATCCGACTTAATTTTTTTTTGTTATTTCCCAACATCGAGTATTAATTCTGTAATTTTTGAAAAAATATGTATTATTTAAAAAAAATTCGTAAAAGATGCCGGGTTTGAGGTAAGACAGATATTTTGCATTCACTTGTTTTTCTAATCTTGTTTTGTCAGATTTTACCTTTTGGGAAAGGCATGCTTACTGTACCACAGAATTTGTTCCCCTTGATATGATTAATTTTCGTGGCTATGGCAATTGGTATAAAAGTTTAACTCTCTATGTTCACATAGGTTATTTGGGATAAGGATCTTGCTGATGATTCCCCAGTGCCATGGTATTTGCCATTGGATCCAAGCAGACTTTCTTTGAGTAGTTTCCGTTTGACATCTGTGGGACGTATGGTTACTCGCACAATGGTAAGGCCAATAAGTTGTTTATTTTTTTAATAACAGTACATTTTTTAACTTTCTGCCTCTTTTTCTCAATTGCAGAACAAGTTATTTCTTTCTTTCTTCTTTTTAGTTAACTTGTTTCATTCTCATTATCAAATATTGTTCTCTTTCTCTAAGATTATACTAACAGTTACAAGATGATAAATCCTTTATTAACCATGTACTCCGGGTGGTTGATTCGATTATGCATTTGAATATGTTTGGTAATTTTCAGGTCAAGGCATTGGAATATGTTGGTCTTGCACCACAAGGCAGTGAGTGGGTCTTTGATTTCTTAGAAAAGGCTGCTGAAGGTCTTGTAGAGGGTGGCAAGTATCGTAGCTATTGTTTGTTTATCTTCCCTCCTGTGTACTATTGTAAACATACATTCTGACGAGGATAATAAATACAGGAAGAAAATCTTCACACCGATGTACTTTTTGGCTTGGAAGCCATTTTCAGAATGAGCGTTAGTTCACATTTTAGATACTATTGTAAGGGCGTTTCAGAATGGCTCGGAGATCACTATCTTTGGGCTCTTTGATGTGTTTCTAAGTTAAAGTTTAGTATAGATTTTCAGAGAGACATGAAGGGGACATTTGAATAAAGCCGAATAAGAAACCTGGAATCAGGAAATTGGAGTTCTGTGTAGAGAGAGAAATAGTGAAATATTGTAGCTGTTAAGATTCTATTCGCTCAGTTGAGTTGCTGTGGGAATTCCTGCTCTCTTGTGTACTGGTGGGATACTTGTGTTGTTCTTGAGCTGACAATATGAAATCTTCCTCTTGATGTAAGCTCGGTACCCATAAATAAGTTGGTTTGCATAAATATTGTAGCTGTTAAGATTTTATTCACTCAATTGAGTTGATGTGAGAATTAATTTCTGCTCTCCTTTGTTACTATGGTGCTTGTGTTGTTCTTGAACTGGCAATGTGAAATCTTCCTCTTGCTGTATGCTTGGTGTAAGCTTGTGTTGGGGAGCGCTCTCCTGGCAACGTCCTCGCCGCCGCCATCGCTGCGCCCAACCAACGCCCCCCCCCCGCCCCCCTCCCCCCCCCCCCCCCCCCCCCCGCCCATCAACCAAGCAGTCCACAAAATCGCCTGGCTCGTCTTCTCCTCCGAGCCAATTAGATCTGGATCTGGCCTGCGACCGCCATCGCCATCCCTCCTCGCCACCTCCGCCACCACCCCTGCAAGGTCTGAAGCTCCAGGATGATGTGAGCTTCGTCCCCGAGTCTCCGATCCTCCCCGCCGGCCTCTCCTTTGCTGAAGTCGTCAAGCGCTCCAAAAACCCCGCCGACCGCTCCTTCAATGTGCCATCTGCTACAGTGCCCCCATCGAAGCGACAAGCACAAGACCGTCCGGTTCGGGCGACGGACCGCTGGTAATCCAGCCCCAGCCCCCAAGTCTCCGCCGCGGAGCCCGCCCCCGACGTGCGAGCGCGCGGACCAAGGGTGGACTCCTGTGCGCCCCCGCCTCTGGTGGAGAAGGGAGATGCATTCAAGCCGGGCGGTGCAGGCGCCGCTGCCGCTGTATGGCCGGCACGACCAGCCTTGATGAGGGGCCGTCCCTGCTCCTAGGTTGGACGAGCTTCCCCAGCTCCGCCTCTTCAAAAGGCGGACAGCAGGCCGCTGCTTCAACTGCCTCGCCCCAGATCACAGCGCCGTCGAATGCTGTGACCCGGTCTGCTGCTTCCGGTGCCGAAGATCTGGCCACAAGGAGCGCTTCTGCCGTGAGCCTTCTCCGCCGCCTCGTCAACTGGCTTCACTGAGCCTGCAACTACCAGAGGCTGCTTCCTCCGCTCCGTTGCCAAAGCAAACACTCCGATGGCTCTCGGTGACCCCGACACGTGACCGGACGTCGACACGCTCCACGTCCCTGCAACCTTCGACCTGGAGCGCGACCGCCGTGAATGGGAGGGATGCACCATGATCCCATAGCCCCTGTACCTGCCGGCAGGGAAGGGGGCCAAGCACATGGAGGAAGCCATCATCGAAGAGTTCGGTCTCACAACCGGGGACGTTTTCGTCACCATGCACCAACCGGAGCCTTTCCTCATTCGGTTCGAGCACCGTCACCACGCCGAGGAAGCCTGCAAGAAGAAGCGCTTCAAGAGACACGGCATCGAGATTTGCTGGCATGAGTGGCGCAGCCTTACTTATGCTATCGGCATGCACCTCTTCTTCAGGGTGCGCCTCTGCCTGGATGGCATCCCGGTGCATGCCTGGACTCCGGACATCGTTGGTGTGGCTCATCTTCACACACCGCCCCTCGGACATGTCCTAAACGTCCTTGTCGCTGATTCGCCGCCGGATCGTTGGCAGCTGGGACTCAAGTATGAGGTTCTCCTACACCTGGAGGTAATTGAAGACTACTCTGCTGTCTCCTTTAACTTGCAGGATGCAGTTGAGCTGCCAAACTTCAAGCCAGTCTGTCGTCGTCTTCCTCCGTGGCACTACCATGTCCGAGATGGTGTCCCACCAGGCGGCGACGAGCTCGCTCCAATCCGGCTCCCTCTCCCTCCCCTGGAATGGCCAGAAGACCAGGTGGCCGGCGGCCCTGACAGAGAGTGCCGTGGAGGCTGATCCTTGCAGGCAGAAGACGGTGGCCAATACCGGAGCCGCAAGGGACGGGGGCCGGAGGAGAAGCGAAGCGTCTTCGGAGGCCGTCTCAACCTCCCCGCCTATAGCGTCCCTGATGGCCACCGCGACAACTGTCGCCAACAAGGCAGACACAGCCATTCTGACGACCACCGCAACGCGTCCAGGAGGGACGGCCACGCCCGCGGTTCTGCTACCCGCGAGGGCCGCGCACGCCCAGCCAAGCGTGCTCGCCATGAGCGTGACGATCCTGATGACATGGATCGCAGCAGGACCGACAGGCACGGGCCCGCTGACGACCACTCTGCCTTCAAGTGGCCACCGAGCAAACGGGATGACGACGATGACCATCACCAGGGGCCTGAGGCGGCGGTAAATATCGCCGTGCGGCCAACATTTTGTCAGCAGCCTCCAAGCAGCGCAGGCATCGTCAGGCTCAACCCAACAGACGACGCTCTGGCCACAGCAGGGGTGGTGGGCACTGGCGTGCGGATACTAACTCCCAGGTGCCGCCTGTGGTCCCTGCCCCACAACCACCGCTGCGCCCAGACCTCGACGCCCTTGAAATGGCAAGTACAGCAGCCCTGCAGTCCACCTTCTCCATGAAGGCTGACCTGCTGCACAGGGAGCTCAAGGCCATCCTCGAAGACAAAGGTGGCTGCTACTCTCAAGCCGCTCTAGGACAGCCTGGCTGCGACCCAGACACGGCAGTTGGCCTGGATGGAGCAGGCGAAGGAATACTTGTTCAAGGCAACGGAGGTTGGAGAACGGCTCTTCAACAGAAGTCCAAGTCCACAGCTGCTCGCCCTGGACTTCCCGGGGAGTGGAGCCCGGTCCACCAACTCGCCGGTGCAAACCGTCGAGCACTTTGATCCGCCGGCGCCGACAATACAAGCTGTGGATGCTGCGCTTGTGGAGCTGCAGAGCAAGCTGGCGGCTGCAGCACAGCAGAACAGCCCCGCTGAAGTCCCTGAGCCAGTGCCGGCTGATGAGCACAGCTCTGACCCGCTGGCCGAAATTGTGCAGAACAGCGACAATGAGCATCCGATGGTGGATCTGTTCTGCCCTCCCTCACCACCATTGCTGCAGCGTCCACCTCCCCAGAAGCCGCGCTTCAGGTGTCGCCGTGCTACGGCTTCCGCACCAGTGCGTCGCAGTGCGCGCCTTGCAAACCGGCCGACAATGCCGCCGGTCGAACAAGCTCAACAGTCCTCTGCAAGCGACTCGGCCTCCTCACCAACAACGACGAATCCAACCTCCAGCAGGCTCTTGCAGATTACGTCGCCATGTTCCAAGGTCCTCTTCCGGGGCACGTCATAGCTGCCCTAACAGCCATTTTCAACCTTGATGAAGGCGCTGCACACCTCGATGCTGCCCTGTTGCAGATCGCTGGCGAGGGAGCGCCAGAGTTTCAGGAGGAGCTCCAGGCCTTAGCCTGATTGCTTGCTGATGTTGAAGTGTAGAGACCTTTTGTTTTCTATGTATCGTGTTTACTGCCTGTATGGTTGTGTGGGCTGCTCTCTCATTTTGCAAGCAGCCGGTATGTTGTTGATGGAACCTCTTTGTTATCAACTATGTTGCGTGTCTGTTGTGTTAGTCCAAGAATCTACTGTGGCCACAGCCAGCTCGTCTCTTTGCATGTCGTCTCAACCGTGGCTAGAGTTTTTGCTCAACACGTCCATGCCCCCCTCCCCAGTGCTGTGGGCGCACGGCAGTACAAGGCCATGCCTTCTTCCAGAGTTCAATGTTTCCCAAATGACGATACAAAACTTTGATGTCATAAGCTGGAACAGGATTAAACTCGGCAGCGAGATGCTCGACAGTGCATGAAACTATCGCGGCGACTACTTGTCATCTATCTTGCTTCCAGGAGACCAAACTGCGTAACATCGATTCTCCCCTAGCCGCGTTCCTAGGGGGGTACAAGCTCCAAAATTTTGCTTTCAAACCGGCAAGTCGCACAAGAGGGGGGATCCTCCTGCTGTGTGGAATGAAAATTTCATTGAGGCACAAAACATCCAAGTCGGATGGTTCTCTCTGTCCGTCCAGATAACTATTAAACAATGCAATACAACTTTCCTTCTGACAATTGTTTATGGCCCAACGAGAAGCACTGAGAAGAATGCCTTCTTAAGGCACATCCGCCGTCTGAAGCCTCCTCCGGGAGAAAAGTGGCTGATCCTCAGAGATTTTAACCAGATTTACAGAACAATGGACAAAAATAACGCAAATCTGAACCTCCCACAGATGAGGCGCTTTCGAGCTGCTGTTAATCATTACGAGCTGAATAAAATCCATCTGCAAAACCGTAAATTCACTTGGAGCAACGAAAGGCGTAACCCAACGCTAGTCAAGCTGGACAGAGTCTTCAGCATTGCAGAGTGGGACCTCCCCTTTGATCAACATGTACTGCACGCCCTTGGCACCTCCTTGTCAGATCACTGCCCGCTTCTCTTGTCAAACCAGGAGAGAATGGCACGACAATGACATTTTAAGTTTGAGAACTTCTGGATCAAACTCCCTAGCTTTCATGAAACCGTGCAACAGGCATGGGGACAACCCGTCTCCCAGACAGAACCGATGCGCAGATTCAGCCAAAAACTGATCAACACCGCAAAAAGCCTTAGACGTTGGAGCCGAATGTTTCTGTTGGAGGCCAAGCTACAGTTTCATATGGCCACAGACGTAATCTTGAACCTAGACATCATCCAGGAAAACAGAGAGTTGACAATAGAAGAGTGCACCCTGAGGGCAAACTTAAAGAGAAGGGTCCTGGGTCTAGCTATGGTGGAGGGCACAAGAAAGCGGCAAGCCTCAAGAATAACCAACATCAAAGCCGGGGACGCCAACACAAGATACTTCCATCTCAAAGTTAACGGTAGGAGAAGGAAGAACTTCATTCAGAGGCTGCAGAAGGAGAACGACAGGGCGGTCCATCATCACGAGAAAGAACAAATTGTGTACGAGCACTTCTCAGGAATAATGGGAACGCCACCACCGCAGTCCATTGATATTAACTGGGCAAGCCTAGGTATACAACCGATAGACCTTTCGGCCCTAGCGTTGCCGTTCACAGGTTAAGAACCTGAAGTGCGGCATGCTTTGAATCAGATGTCCAATGACAAAGCGTCAGGCCCGGATGGTTTCACGGCCAACTTCTTCAAGTCCTGCTGGGATATAATCAAGAATGATCTCGCTATCATACATGCAGTTTATGACCTCCGGTCGACAAACATGCATTTTCTAAATTCAGCAAACGTTGTGCTTATCCCAAAAAAGGAAGGGCTGGTAAGATAACGGATTTTCGACCAATTAGCCTTATCCATGTGGTTGCAAAGCTAGTAACCAAAATGCTAGCCCTTTGTTTGGCGCTGCATATCAATACCATCATCTCAAAGAGTCAAAGTGCTTTCATCAAGGGCCGCACAGTATACAAGATAACTTCCTTTATGTCTGTAACCTGACAAGACGCTATCACAGAAACAGGACTCCGACCCTTCTGTTCAAGCTAGACATCATAAAGACTTTCGACTCTGTAATATGGGACTACCTAATTAAGCTTATTCAATGTTGGGGCTTTCCCCTGTGGTGGACAAATTTGATCACCGCTCTCCTAGCAACGTCTACCTCCACAGTCTTGCTAAATGGCATCCAGAGCGACAGCATCCAACACGGTAGGGGACTAAGACAGGGCGACCCCCTATCGCCCCTCCTTTTTATTCTGGCCATAGACCCACTCCAACACCTTCTCGGTCTGGCAACCAAATACGGCCTGCTCAGTAAACTAAGAGGACGACAAACCAGACTCCGCACCTCCATGTATGCGGATGATGCTGTAGTCTTTATAAACCCAACTAAAGAGGATGCAAATGCACTAGCAGCGATCCTTTAAAACTTCGGTCAGGCATCTGGTCTCAATACAAGCTTTCAGAAATCTTCGGTAGTCCCGATTCGGTGTGAGGGCTTGGACTTGGACGAGATCTTAGAAAACCAACCAGCGACTAGATCAAGCTTCCCGTTAAAGTACCTCGGCCTGCCCCTCTCGGTTTCAAGATTGAGAAGGGTGGACTACCAACCTCTGATTGAAAAAGCGGCTGGGAAACTGCTGAGTTGGAAAGGAAGAAATATATCCCTTGCAGGTCGTGTGACCCTCGTGAAAACAGTCCTGTCGGCCCAGCCGGTTTACTTCCTCACATCCTTAAAGATCCCGAAGGAGATCCTTGAAGACCTTGACAAGAAAAGAAAGCGATTCCTTTGGGCAGGCAATGAAACTTTGACAGGCGGCAAATATAAGATAAACTCGACACACACGTATATGCCAAAAGAAAACGGTGGCCTTGGCATACTCAATATGGAGAAATTTGCTAGAGCTCTACATATTAGCTGGCTATGGCATGAATGGAAATCACAAGACAAAGCCTGGATTGGACTAGGTAACCTGTGTGATGGCATGGATAGAGCGCTCTTCGCGGCCACAATATCCCTAACCCTTGGGAACAGAGCAACAGCGGAGTTCTGGAACTCCGCATGGCTGAGGGGATGTAGGCCAAAGGACCTTGCGCCAACAATCTATGCCGCCTCCAGGAGCAAGTCCATTAAGGTCAGAGATGACCTTCAGGATGATAAATGGGTAGCTGATCTTAACCTTCAAACCAACATCACAACGACAAACATTCGAGAAATTGTGCTTCTGTGGAATCTGACCCACGGCACGCAGCTTCAGCCAGATGTTCAAGACACAGTCGAGTGGAAGCTAACAGGGGATGGCACATACTCCGCCTCATCAGCCTACAAGGCGCAGTTCTTCGGGGCCTCAAAAGCAACATACACTACCTTCATCTGGGGTCCCTGGGCCCCTCCCAAATGCAAAACCTTTGCATGGCTGGTGGTGCAAAATAGGGTTTGGACGGCAGATAGACTTCAAAACCGCGGTTGGCAAAATAACTTTTTTTGTCCGCTTTGTCGACACACACCAGAGACGGCCCAACACATGCTCCTAGATTCCAGATATACACGGCGAATCTGGGAAGGAATGGCGCAGTGGACAGGTATCTCTCGCTTACAACCTGACCGCTGGCCCCAATCGGAATCACTTCCGGAATGGTGGCTTCGTCTCGCCATGCTGCAGGGAGCCCCGAAGAAGGGGATTCGCACAATCATACTCTTGATAAGCTGGGAAGTTTGGAAGGAAAGGAATGCACGCATCTTTGATCATAAAGAGTTATCGGCGGCCTCTTTGATAGCTATGATCAAGGAAGAGGCGCGGACTAAGGGGTTGGCGGGGGCTCGACACCTAGGGCCGCTTTGTCCTTGGGTTTTTCCTAATGTCATGGAAATATTTTTTGATCCTGTTTTTCCTGGGGCGTCTTAGCCCCTACCTGTAAAACTCTTCTATAATTAATGAATTTGGCACTATCTTGTGCCTTTTTCCTTCAAAAAAAATAAATAAGTTTGTTTGTATACAACTGCTCAGTTTCTCATTTTGAAACAAACTCATGTTATCTACTGTATTTATATCACTAACAAATGGTTCACACCATTACTAACATTCTTGTCAATTAAGTGGAAGTGAGTTTCTAATAAAAAAGCAACACGATTATCGGATAATAAGAAAATGCTAGGTCGTAATGCTACTTATCGAAATAAATATATTCTCAAATAACTTCATTCTAAGAAAAATGACAGCATTTCTAGAGCTTGTAAGTATATATAGTTATGTACCTTGTGAATCAAAGGAGCAGCCGTCACTAATCAGACAATTTATTGCATCGTACGTAGTACTAGCTCTATCAATATCAATAGAGGCACAACCGGAATGCCCTTGTTTGCCGAGTGCCAAGGGCACTTGACAAAAGGCTAAAAACACTCGGCAAACACTTTGCCGAGTGCCACCCACGGCATAAGCCACTCGGCCTACATTTTGACGGCAAAGAACCGTTTGCTGAATGTTTTTTGTCGAGCACTCGACAGAAGCTTTGCCGAGTGCCCTTTAGACCCTAGACCGAACGAATAGAAAACAGTGACGATGACACTTTCTCGGGTCATCGTCATGGTTCTTGCTTGAGTTTTGGTGATCTTCGTGCCAAGGTACGTAGCATGGTATGTTACAATGGGCTGGACGCGCGCCTCGTAATGCATGTCCTTGACGAGCTTGACATAGGCCTTATGAGCCACAGCAGCCGCCTTAGCCTCATATCCGTCCTGGCATCTGAAGAAATCTTGCATATAGACGCAATGTATCCAGTTATTATTTAGCAATGTCAAATGAAAACTAAATGTAGTGCAAGGAAGACTTACCCACAGCTTAGCCGTCACCCGCTCCGCCTTGTTGCGAAAGACCCTACAATCCCGATCTGTTACATCGGGAAAGGCGACGTAGTGGTCCCATGTGTAGGCCGGCTCATGCCCTCCGCCATACGCAACCAGACCCGGAAAGTGTAGCCTGCACAAAAGACCAAGGATGCCATTGACATGGCGTTTATGATCACCTGCAGCCATAAGCGTCCAACCCCTGCCCAAGTGATTAAAATAAATTATTAGTTTCTATTGTGATTTTCAGCATATCAAATAGAAAATGAATGATAACATCTTAAGTTACTTACCTAGCCCTAGTGGGTCAAATCAGTGGGCGTCTCTCACGAGGTATCGGTCGGGTCGGGAGGGTAGAGGGACCTCGCAACTAGACACCCGACGTTTCAGAGGTATTGGTCGGGTCGGGAGTGTCAATGTTGAGCATCTAATACACTATCTTCCACGGCCGCTCCTCTCTTTCCACCACCACCAGCTCCTTCGCCATGGCGAGTACCACCACCACCACCTCGCTCGCCATGGCGACCACCACCACCACCACATCGGTCGCCATGGCGACTACCACTACCACACCACCTCGCTCGCGCCATAGCGACTACCACCACCATCACGACCTCGCTCGCGCCGTAGCGACTGCCACCACCACCACCTCGCTCGCGTCGAGTACGTGTTCAATAACCACGACATGAAGGGAAGAAAACTCAC
>BCLG01001829.1:43436-64821 GCA_001602295.1 Zoysia matrella
GTGAGGGACTGAGTGCCGAGGGGAGTATAACTGCAACGTTTACCGAGTGCCGCGATCTAGCACTCAGCAAAAAAGACAGTTTTTGCCGAGTGCCCTGCCCAGGCACTCGGCAAATGTTGAATATTCTTTTTTAAAAAAAACTTGCCGTGTTTGCCGAGTGCCCTACCTCAGGCACTCGGCAAAGACCATTTTTGCCGAGTGCTGTAGACCATGTCATTTTTCTATAATCCTATTAAATTGATTAAAATTATCAAACGTATCCAAAAAATCACTAAAATTTCACATGAAACAATCTATATTAGTTATTGCCTATACAAAAAGTTTTGAAGTGAAATCTCAACTCGACGATCAATTTGACTCTAAATCTTATCGAATGCTTCTCAATGTTACGATTCTTGTTTGGAGATGTTTCAATGTTACGATTCTTGTTTGGAGATGTTTCGATTTGTAAGTATCGTACGTGACAACTTGTGCGAAACCTTCTCAATTTTTTTACCACACGTTTCACGTATGATATCATGAGATCCTGACAAATCTCATGATTTTCAGACTTCGTTTGCTTTTTATAGAATTTTAAAACTATTAAGGCACACGTTTGTGGTTATGTTTCGTGGACAAAGATGTTCAAAATTTTCTATTAGTTCTCGGATAAGGCCTCAAATTAGACTCAATAACGTAAATATCATTTTTTCATTCATTTTATTTCATTATTCGAATCACTTGCAGTTCAAATTTCACTTATCTCCAAAAATTCCATTAAATGAAATAAATTAACTAAATATAGCAAAAAGACCAAAAAATGTCCTCAAATTTTAATATGGAGTAGCATATACAGTATGTGGGCTGCAGAAAAAGTTGGGAGGGCAGATGAGGAAAAAACCTAAATAACTTTGCCGAGTGTCACAAAAATACACTCGGCAAACATCTTATTCGCCGAGTGCTAAGTGCAGGCACTCGACAAAGTACTAACGGTCGCAAACAAACGTCAGCTTTGCCGATTGCCGGCCGTCTGACAATCGGCAAACATACAGTTTACCGAGTGCTAGCCACTGGACACTCGGCAAACAAGAGGTTTGCCGAGTGTTTTACTTTTGTCGAGTGTTCTTAGTGGGACACTCGGTAAACGCGTCTTTTGCCGAGTGCCCGAAAGATTGCACTCGGCAAACCGCCTGGCACTCGACAAAAAGCCGGTTTCCGGTGGTGAGGGTAACACACAGTATCTGTATTACTTGAAACCGAAACAAATTGGCTCTATTTGATCGGTCTGACTAATTGTTATCGATGAAAATTTAGTCCTCTTTTTTCTCAAATGGTTGAACTAATAGATAAACTAATTTTTAGTCCACCCATGACGACTAATTATTTTCCAATTAGTACATCTAGGGAACTAATAGGAAATAACAAGGTACTTAGTACTGTAAAAGTTAAAATTGCCCTCAACCGTAGCAGTTAGTCTTGAATCTAAACATGCACGGATTAATAATTCATCTGCGTGTTTCTGTTGCCACATCGTTGTTTGCATCCGTTAAATGTTCCCATGTCTCTTCGGTTCCCATGTATTTGCAGGCAGTCGCATGCAATCAGCATGCAGTCCAGCCATGCACTCCGCTGGTGATCGATGCAAAATCAAAGCCTCATAACACCGATTCAACGGGATATTACCGATTTGTGAGACAAAACAGTTGCTACTTGGTCTTTGTATACCAAGAAGATTATTTTTATTCGACGGGATGACAACATCGATACGCGCAGGTGAAATGTAGATGGAGGAAGAAATATATTTGTTCAAAAATTATTTTTCGGATCGTCTATTTTTCTCGACGATTTCCATTGTCTCGAACCACGTCAAGCATCCAGGAGGCAAACGGTTCACGCGTGGCACTGGTCCGTCGGTTGCCATCGGAACAAATCCAGGTGGATAAGTTCGTTTTGATCCTGCATGCAGCCCTTCAATCCACAGCATCGTTTGTTATGAATTTGTTACGGATGAGAGGTAAGACCGAGAGGATAACCATCATCTATAGCCTATATATATGCAGCTCGACCGTGGCCCCTTCTCACCAGCCATCTCGTTTCATCCTGGTGGCAAATCTAGTTTCACGCAAAACCCAAGAAGCGGAGGGTGAGAAAAGATGGCAGGAGGTTTCGCGGTTTCCAAACCCACCGCCGGCGATGGCCACCGGCAGTTCAAGGGAAAGATCACTTGGTACGTTTGGATTTGCGGCATCATCGCCGCCACCAGTGGACTCATGTTCGGCTACGACATCGGCATCTCCGGTACGTAACTCAACGTTGTCATTTGTTCTATTCTAGTAGTATATCGATCGATCGATTAGTTCTAGTAATATAATAGATCGACTGATTTGCTGTTGATCATCTTGCAGGTGGTGTGACCGCCATGGATGACTTCTTGCTGCCCTTCTTCCCATCGGTGTACGCGCGGAAGCACCGCGCGAAGGAGAACAACTACTGCAAATTCGACGACCAGCGGCTGCAGATGTTCACGTCGTCGCTGTACCTGGCGGCGCTGGCGGCGAGCTTCGCGGCGTCGCGCGTGTGCACGCGGTTCGGCCGGAAGCGGACGATGCAGGCGGCGTCCGTCTTCTTCCTCGCCGGCAGCGCGCTGTGCGCGGGCGCGAGCAACCTCGGGATGCTGATCGTCGGGCGCGTCTGCCTCGGCGTGGGCGTCGGGTTCGGCAACCAGGCCGCGCCGCTCTTCCTGTCGGAGATCGCGCCCGCGCACGTCCGCGGCGCGCTCAACATCCTCTTCCAGCTCAACGTCACCATCGGGATCCTCGTCGCCAGCATCGTCAACTACTTCGCGTCCGACGTGCACCCCCTCGGCTGGCGCTACGCGCTGGGCGGCGCGGCGGTGCCCGCGGGGGTTCTGTTCCTTGGCTCGCTGGTCATCACTGAGACGCCCACCAGCCTGGTCGAGCGCGGGCGCGTCGACACCGGGCGCGTCAAGCTGGAGAAGATCCGCGGCACGGCGGAAGTCGACGACGAGTTCGAGGAGATCCGGTTCGCGTGCGAGCGCGCGGCCGCGCTGAACGAGGAGGAGCGGCCGTTCCGCCGACTGATGCGGCCAGAGAGCCGGCCGCCGCTGGTGATCGCGATCGCGATGCAGGTGTTCCAGCAGTTCACGGGCATCAACGCGATCATGTTCTACGCGCCGGTGCTGTTCCAGACGATGGGGTTCGGGAGCAGCGGCGCGCTGCTCTCCGCCGTGGTCACCGGCGGCGTGAACGTGCTGTCCACCGTCGTGTCCATCGTGCTGGTGGACAAGGTCGGCCGCCGCAAGCTCCTCCTCGAGGCCTGCGTGCAGATGCTCCTCGCGCAGATCGCCGTCGGCGGGATCATGCTGGTGCACGTCCGGGCCGACAACAACCCGACGCGCGGGTGGGCGGTGGCCATCGTGGTGCTCATCTGCGTCTACGTGTCGAGCTTCGCGTGGTCGTGGGGCCCGCTCGGGTGGCTGATCCCGTCGGAGACGTTCCCGCTGGAGACGCGCGCGGCGGGGTTCTCGTGCGCTGTCAGCTCCAACATGCTCTTCACCTTCCTCATCGCGCAGGCGTTCCTGTCCATGATGTGCAGGATGCGGGCCTTCATCTTCTTCTTCTTCGCCGCGTGGATCGTCCTCATGGGCGCGTTCGTGCTCGCGCTGCTGCCCGAGACCAAGGGCGTGCCCATCGACGAGATGGCCGACAGGGTGTGGCGACGCCACTGGTTCTGGAAGAGGTGCTTCGGCGACGCCGACGACGCCAGGATCAACAACTGCTAGCTGGCCGTTTCTTAATTAGCCTGAACAATGATGCACGAAGCAATTTCTTCTTTAATGAATTATTATCCTGTTATTATGGTTATAATCCAACTAATGATGATGATGGTGATGATAATGTGTACTGAATCGAGTTTGCATAATATATATAAAAAAACTTTGTTTCCAATAATTATCTTCTGGTTCGTATACAGAAACTTTGGGCCTATAGTTAGTATGTGCCTTTTCTTATATGATGCTTAATAGCAATAGCGGAATAGTAGTTGATTTACATAAGGAATTCTTTTATGTAACCTGATTAAAAATAGTGGAGAACACCGTGACATTTCTAAACGTTCGCTGAAGTTATGTAGCTTTGTGATACTCGTAGCATTAAATCTACAGTTTTGTAATACAATTGCTTAAACATGTAGTTTTGTTATAGTTTTATAAAGAACATGTAATTTTCTAAAATTTACTCTTTTCTAAACGCCCACTGAACATGTAAATAAAAATAGTTGAGAGATATCTCGGCTCTTGATAATGGTGGTGTCGTGAGCAACGAACTCCGCGGCTCATGCACACGAACGAACGCGCGAGCTGTTTCCACATCTGCGCGCACGAACCAGTCGACGCAGCTATCGATCCGCGAGCCATGCACGTCCCTGCATGCATGCCTTCCTCCGATGATGCCGCCAACAATATTGACTTGAAACAGACCGCGCTCCAAGTCTCATGGTTATCATCCTAACAAGAACAACGCAAGCGACTGGTGAGCACAGAGCAAGGGCCGCGATGTGTGTGGCTCATCGTCATTCGCTCCAGAACAAGTGACTGGCGGTGATTCTGTCGGTAACGAAGATTTTCAAAATTGCGCGTAGCACATTTCGGATTAAGAGGGAAGACAAAGTACAACAACAATGTTACAAATAAAGATATATACACAACAATAAATCATAGAAGTACGTGATTAGAGCTGCCTGGTGCTAGACAGTCGTGCTTCGGGCTGCTGGCCCATCGTGCCTTGTCAGGCCGTGCTGGCCGGCCCGACGTGGCAAGAATGTGGCCCAAGCACGGCCCAATTTCTGTGAAAGTAAATAAAATTAACTTTTCTCATTTTTAGATCTTTAAAGTTATAATGAATTTTGAACTCAAATTTGTTGTGAAATTGTTTCAAGACATAACCAGTTTGTACAAATTTTTAAAAAACAAATCAAATATATTTACATGAATTTGTTTTCAAATTTTACAAAACCAAATAGAAGTTTTTACACTATTAGATAAACGAAGACCATTTCGATCTTGCACAAGTTTAAGTGCTCCAAAAAAATATACATAATTCCTATGTTAGAGGTGTATAAGTTTCACATGTACATAAAAATTTGTTCGAAAATTCAAAGTTTTTGAATATTTACAAAAATGTAAAGAGACTTTTGAATAGTGTCAATTATTTAATTGATTTATTATTATAAATTTTAAATAACAAATCATGACAAAAACATACCCAATGGATAGATTTTATTTTTATAAGATTTTAGAAAAAAGAATCATCAAATTTGGATAATATATGAGAAATTTATACAAGTTTCAATTTTATAGATTGAATCTAAATAAAAATCTATACTGTTTTGGAAGAACTCAGTGAGGCCCGCATGGCAGTGGCAGAGAACATTCGAGGGCTGTTACCTCGCCTGGGCTGTTAGCTAAATTCGGCCCACAAGTCACGGCGGGTCTTTTCTATGGGATTAATACCACCTCGATTATCCACGGTCGTATTCAGCTGGTTATTGCGATCACATGTTGTTTTCTGGCTTTTGAAGATGTCACTGGCCATTATAGTCACTCGCAAGCCTGTGTGTGGCCCAGATTTTGGAAAGGATCTTGTGTTGATGGGTCGGTTTCACACCGACGTGCTCGTTTCATGCCGTGCCGCCCGTCGGGGCTATATTTCAGGCACGGCACGGCCCATTCTACAGTACCGTGCCGGCACGGCTCACTAATCATGCCATTTTTCGTGTTGTGGGCTGCACGATTTTGGTCAGGCCCAACTCCCAGCTCTACTTGCGTGTTGTGGGTCACGATTTTGGTCAGGCCCAACTCTCAGGTCTACTTGGCGCATGCATACATGCAGTGGAGATAAAGGGTGTGTTTGGTTGAGCTGTGAGCTGTGAAAAAATAGCTGTGAGCTGTTAGCTGTGAAAAAGCTGCTGTAAAATATGAGTTGTGAGAAAGCTAAAAGTCGTTTGGTTTAAAACAGCTGTGAGTTTGTGAAACTGCAAGACAAATGTATATAAGTATAATATATATAACATTATATATATTACAAATATAATATATATGTAATATATATTATAGTTATATAATTATTATATAATTATAATTATATTACATAACTATAATTATATATATAATTATAACATATATAATATTATATATATTACAAATATAATATAATATATAATATAGATTATAACTATATAATTATAATATAGTTATAGTTATATTACATAATTACAATTAATATATAATTATATATTAATTATAATTATGTAATATAATTATAATTATATATTACTAAAATTACAATTATACTTTTATTATAATTATACATATTACATAGTTATAATTATATATAATTATATTACCTAATTGTAATTATATAATATAATTATAATAATATATAGTAATATATAATTATATATAATTACAACTATGTAATATATATAATTATAATAAAAATATAATTATATGTAATTATGTAATATAATTATAATTATGTGGTATAAATACTTATAATTATATTATTATGATATAGTTATAATTATATTACATATTGTAATTATATATTAAATAATTGTAACTATAGTAATATATAATTATGTATAATTATAATATCATGTGCCGAACAAACACTACAAGAGGATTGTCTTAACATATAATCAGAGTGCTCGTGCTATCTTACAGGTTAAGGCAGCATGATACAATTTTTCTACGGTACGGGTATGCTCGAGATGAGATTTCTGCTCTCAGTTGTGGAAAATTGTCCCACAATTTTTATGAATGGTACTGCTCATTTCTATGTGACATCTAGCTAAGCCTCTCGAAGTATCAGTTATTCATATTTTACATGCTCTTTTCTTTCCTCATGCATACATTTCCGATATCTTGATGCCTAAATTGTTCTCAAAACCCTTTCTCATGATAGTTCCAGCAAAGCTGATATGAAATGTGTGTGTAGCTATTCTCCTTTAAAATTTTATGTACTACAAGTATATGTGGTACTGTAACACAAAGACAATTAACGTTTTGGAATCTAACAGCGGGATGTATATCGACACTCATGTTGGCTTATAATATCTCTAGGCTTGTCCCGGTGCACCTAAGGTTAACCTCTGAACCTCTTTAGTTCAAAAAATGAACTAGTTTTTTAAACGTCCACAACTTTTAAAAAACTAGTTTTTTTGATTTAAAAAGGTTTGGAGGGTAACCACATAGTGATTAATTTTCACCCCTAGGTATTTGTATGATTTCAATATGATGAAAATGCAATCAATATTATGATAGTTTCTTTAATACTCCTTTATACAAAAAAAACTAGAGATGTTGAAACAATAGAATCCAAGTAGATAATTGATTTGAATATAGTAAATCACATACATGGTGCTGCAACACTACCGACTAATTGCTTCGGACCAAAGCAAAGTGTCTTCAAGATATTTGCAACGCCGTGTTCTCTGAAATAATTAACTCGCAATTGCATTTCTCCCTTGTCCAATGGAAACTCCTGCAGTCCTTTGGTTTGTTCTTGTTGGCGAACATCGGAACATGGTCCTTTGTTTGAACTCGCTCTGAAACATTGGTACATATATAGCTTGTATATTCAGATTAATTATTTCAAAGAACTACTGATTTTCAAACAGCAAAGGGCAAGCAAAATAACTGCCTTTGTTTTGTAGTACACCACTCTGTCCTGTTGCCTACCATTGCTACACCACTCTACCACAAGAACAGGTCACATGCATACACTTGCTAGCTTTTTCTAAGACAACACTGCTGCCCTGTGCATCCTATTGAAAGTATGATGGTGATTTATAGTGCACGCGCTGGTGAGAAGTGAGCTTACAAATGGCTAGGAGACGCCCTAGTTAAGTTTGTGGCAATGAATGCTAAATTCAAGACAAAAATGTTTGTGGAAAGCATTTGCTATCCCCATATCTTGTTTTATTAATATACATGCTACGAATATGGCAATTTCATCTATCTCTATATTAGAAAATAAGAACATAAATATATGTAAGAATTTGTTCATCTATCTCTTCACAATTACTTGATATTTTTTTTTGTATTTTTATTCTTTACCATGAGAGTAGATGGAAATGTCCTTTGTTTATGTTGTTGATTTTCCTGTGAGAGACATAAACACCAGTAGATGGAATTATTCTTTGTTGGTATCTTAGTTTTCTTTATGAGAGTCGTAATACTTGTCCTTGGCATGAAGCATGTCTTGTGTATTTAATTAATGTTTCTGAACACTCTCATAGCACAGTCTTCTAGCTCAGCTACACTAGAAACATTCATGCTTGAAAGGATTTGCCATACTTTCCTTAAACTTTTACTATCACAATTTGCTTGGTGAGCCCTCCCAGTACTAGAAATGGACAGTGTGCTTATGGCAAACAAGTCTATGCCTGGGAGAATCCGGGAATATGGAAAACTAACAATACCGAATTTGCATTAATTGTAAGTTCTCTTTATCACAGGAACGAGCAATTTAGTGCAGACAGTCAAACACAAGGAAGTCTTCAATTTTAAACTTAAAACTACTTACAACTAAAGATTACATAAGCTCTATTAAAGTAGGCTAGTGAGTCCACTGAATATTTCAAGTTGGTCCTCTTGCAGTGCTTTAAATGTTTTATAATCTCACTATTGCCAAACAATTAATTGGGGCGGGGCCTGACCTTTGACCTCTAAAAGGATTAGAGAAGAAGGTTGCTGGAGCCGGAATCTGGACATTGTTCGTGTAGACTACATTAGGCCTCCGTGAGTGACACAATGTATAGTAGTTTACCGGGGTGTTACCAACAGCATGCAGGACGTCTTGGAGTGGGTTGCTGGGTACATGAACCCATGGCTTGCTCCAACGATTGTGATTCGAGCTATCGGATGAGTGCCAAGTTTCACCTCTTTCCAAACCGCTTTAAATACCAAGAAAGCCCTCAAAACGGAATATCTACAACGCCTGGTAACCATGGTGCTAAAAGCATTTTCCGTGATGCCACCTATTCCAAAAACATACGCTGCTCCCCTATCCATTAGCATCACAACTATCCACACATGTGTCTGTTCCAGGCCCCTTCTTGATAAATATAGAGCAACAGATTGCTAGTGGGCGAAAGGAAAGTCCAGAAAGAGACTATGCAGGGCACGGTGATATACAGGGCAAAATCTGGAAGTAAATGAAATGGAAAAAACAGTAGAAGTAAATGAGTCTACGTATCATTCATCACTAAGTAACAGTATAGCATTACTTCCACCGTCCGTTATATAAGGCAAATTCTAAAATAGATCCAAATTATGGTCCATTTGGGTTGATCTCGAAGCTTAAATTGTTCTTTTACCTCTTATGAGGTAAATGTTCTTCAATAATTATTAATAACAACAATTCAATCTGGAAAGTAACTAGTCGGTTTTGTTAGGTGACAGTAATTACGGACATGTTATCAACTGATATTAGTTTATTTACCTTATATTTTCTACTTAAATCAATGGCTGAGATCGAATTCATATCTACCTCTTAGGACGTGAATCAGGAGAACTTGGTCTACTTTAAAAGGGCTCTTATATAAGAATTTCTAGCCTTCCAGTTTTGTCCAAAAATATTAGCACTTGTCAATTGTGTATGTAGGTCCTAGGGATATGGAAACGATGGGAAGTGCCGAGTGCGAACTCCAGCACCCGTCGGAGAAGATTCAAGTCCTGTGCATTCTTCTTCCCCAATGCGTCCCATGCCTTACACTGCACTGTAAAATCTGCGCATCTATTCTGCTCTCATACACATCATTGTTTAGCGTAAAGAAAATAGGTAAGTTATGAGCTAATTTTTGTTGGGTGGTTGCATTTATATGTATTGTTGGGTGGATAGAAGCGTTTGCTGCCTTCACATGCAATAATTAGAACAGGCATATATATATGGATGACCCGCACAAATGGGTACACATCAACATTATTTTAAAGTCAAAATGTTTGTTGACGCTGGGACCGACGCAGCTCTCCCAGCACTAACTAAAAGTTCAGAGGAAGTATGTGTAACAATCATGTGTGCCATTTTTTAT
This sequence comes from Zoysia matrella, assembly GCA_001602295.1. Taxonomy (NCBI): domain Eukaryota; kingdom Viridiplantae; phylum Streptophyta; class Magnoliopsida; order Poales; family Poaceae; genus Zoysia; species Zoysia matrella. The sequence continues at coordinate 53,529 of BCLG01001829.1, forward strand.
TCATGTCTAATTAGGAGAATGAAAAATGTTATTTTTTTCCTGTGATATAATGACATAAAAATAACCAATAATCTGCAAGGATTGTCCTCCCGGACAAAGTTAACAGAGCATTTTGGTGACATACATATATGAACATTGAACTGTTTGTTTGATCACATACATACGTGGTCCTGCTCGGACTCATAAGGTCCTGTTCGGTTCCATGGGTATGAAGGAGATTATAGGGGGGTTGATTTCATTACACTCTAGGCGAGAATTTATTGCCCCTCATTCCACTCCAATCCCTTCCAATCCAAGTCTCAACCAAACAAGTCCTAACTGGGCCAAGTCAAAAACAATGACCGGTTAGTCCACAACTGACTACAATCCATGAACTGATGTCTAATTAATTTGCAATCAGCCTAACGAACAATGCTCCGTAGTTAACAGAGCGTTTTGGTGACATACATATATGAACATCGAACTGTTTGTTTGATCACATACGTACGTGGTCCTGCTTGAGCTCATAACTGCTCTGTAGTTCACCTAATTAGTGGCGGGGGCTTGTTTCTTTGCTTTCGGAACCCCTGTATCCTTCTCTTTCTCGGCCACCCGCTACAAGAAAAAGTTTTTTAGTCATCAAAGTACTTGATCACTGTATGTATAATATTATTTACTATAGATATTTTGTCACCAAAAATCTCACATTGTGATGACAGAAACCTGGTTGCTATATGTACATAGTGATTAATTATTTTATATGTTGCTCACTGAAAATATGTAGAAACTAAGAACCAGTAACTAAATGTATTTAGCAACTAATGAGCATACAACTTAGTAACTAAAAATTTATATCCACGGAATCGAGTGACCTGCTCCTGTGTCATCTCACACCACGGCCCTCACAATGTCATACTTTGATCTTTATGATGCTATTCAGCCCACAGTTCAATCTTCAACGTCGCGTAACCTATCATGATGCCTCCCAACCTCGTTCTCACACCTTTTTCTCAACATAAAATTTAAATGCATGCAAATTGTAGCAGTAACCACCACACCTTTTTCTCAACATAAAATTTAAATGCATGCTGTTTATCCTGTGAAGAATGATCCGCATAAGTACTTATAGCCAATAATGTTCCCTTTCCCCGCCATCCCTGTCATCTAGAATTTGTGCTGCACATTTTGTTGCTTATATAACAAAAAGTGATCAGACCCTTCCCTGAATCCTTAGACAACCGAAGCTACATGCACTGAGCTGACCTTTTTTAATTTAGTTGCTTATATATATATGTTGTTGTAGCAGGGCCAATGATGGAAGAGGACAAAAATAAAAAATGGATTTTAAAATCAGTTCTAGCTAGGAAGGGCATCTGCCACATAAACGGGAAGAAAGAAATGACAAAATCGGAATGGAAAGTGATGCATTGATCACCAATGTCTCATACTGGTTAAAGGGGTTACCTGGGCACGACGAGAAGAAAAATGAAAAAAAGAAAGGGATTCAACAAAAAATAAAAAATAAAATACTTAAAAAATTATAAGGAAATGATTGCAGTGAGATGACTGGATCATTTTAGTCAGGACTGTCATCTCAATTGTAAAAGTTAGTTGAGATCTTCTTCGGAGGATGGATCCTCAGTTCCATCGTCATTGTTTTTGGATAGCCTTCGTGACTCATCCTATGGAATTGCACTCATTCAAAATTCACCTCCAACTCTCTGAATCTGCTCCATCTCCATTCCTGCAATAGTGCGGTCATACCGTTGTGAAAGGTCAGGCCATTGCAGATGTGTAGTCCTCCTCCCCCACTCCTCAGCCGTCACGACGATACAGAATGTACTTTCCCTTGTTATGGTGTACATTTGCAAAATCTGGATCTGGAGTGCTACACAACGTTGCTACATAGGTCCTAACTAAAGCGACCATGCTATCCTTTCTCGCTGCCGCAGAATCTGGCAGGCTAACCATCTAGCTGAAGCTAACGTTTCATTCCCTGATACATCTCAATCCACATAGTTGTCACAACGCTTTCTCTGAAGCCAAACAAAGTAAGATTGAATAGCACCTCGCCGATGTTTTTTTCTCTTCTTATCTTCTATTGGCCCAGGTCTCCTAAGTTAATTTGTATCCTTGTTTCATCCCTCACGATGACTGCTCGGCTTCAGGTTCAGCCTCTTATACAAGAACCAAGTAGGGCCACTGGGCAGTACAGATAACTTTGGTACAAGATTAAGCGGGTCATGATCGATATTGATTTATTGTAAGATTGAGTTCCGCTGCATATCAAGGGGAATGATGCAAAGTTATACTCCTCCATCCTTTTTTATTTGTCATTTTAGGAGTGGGCACGGGAATTAAGGGTGAAAAAAGTGGGATGTGCTAAAACAAGGATGAAAGAGATAGAGATAGATATGCATCGGGAATAAAGAAAGATATATTGGGATGTGAGGATGATAAGTAAATTGAAAAAATTTGAGAAGGGTAGGATGGCAAGTAATATGGGAGAGAGAGAGAGAGGATATTTGATCTATTCCTCGGGCTGAGATCAGCACTGTCTAATAGTCACAACATCAATGACTGCTCTTGTCTCTTGATAAACTCAGTTGCAAGCAGCAACTTTAGAGCAGTAGACAGATTCTATCGATCCCTAACGTGATTTCACGTCATTCTTGAATCAGCACTGAAAGCCCATAATGATGAAATGAACCTAATAACAACATACATTCCGATTTTCTGGGTCTAGTGAATAAATGGATAGAGCCTGGCTTTATGTGAGCGGCCAATGCCAAATTGTTTATAAAGGAACATTTTCTCCATTCGAACTTCATAAACTAATTATGGCATGTGAATAACACCTGTGAATTTTTCCAGCTGTATATATATACTAACGCGTGGATCATGGAAAGGATCTACAGTATTTCACTGCAAGAAAATAGAGATCTAATTACTAAGTTTTAGTGAACAAAAAATTTGATCACTTAAAGTTGACAAATAGTGATCTAGATTTAATTTTTATTTTGGGCAAATATTTTTAGTGAACAAAGTGTATGATCATATATTGGTCGCTAAATGCATTTTGTTGACAAGTGTTCTTTAGCAGCTACATAATTTTAGTGACCGATATATACAATTAATGTTGGTCACTAAATAAAAACAGTGATACGATTTTAGTCATCAAATTGTCAACAAAAATAGTTGTAGCGAATAGTATTATATATATAGTGATCAAATACCTTGGTGACTAATTTTTTTCTTATAGTGTTTATCTCTTTTGCAATAATAAGCAAATATTTACCAGTAAGTAAGCTGTGTAAGTAGAGCATCAACGACAACCACACAGGTTTTGATATCTATCGTGGTCATTACTCCCAAGAAATTGTTCCCTGGTGCCTCCCAATTCGATATACACTTGTCTACATGAGGTTGGTTCGGTCATATGCCTACCATTGTGAATATAGATCAGCTAGCACCTTCTAGGCTAACATGATTGCTCCAGTCCCATTTTATAAGACCTATGGTTCTACTGTGATAGGAAGAAATAAAACTGGGAACCAATCTTCGGTGGGGGCATTTCTATTTACTCTCTCAATCTCTTTATATAGGGATGGGAGAGTTGGAAGTTGTCTCGAAACATACTCCATCCGTCTCAAATTATATGTCACTTTGCACGGCTCAAAATTTTTCAAATTATAATTCATTCTCACTTTTCGAGACAACTTTTTCTCTTCCTAATACATCTACACTCTATCCCTCTTTTCGTTTTCAAAACATCCATCTTTTCCACCTTTATTAATTCTCCTGCTTTTCCATCTTTATTAATTCTCGTGCCCAGACCTAAAACGAATTATTAAAAAGGGAAGGAGAGAGCAAGTGATTGTAGAAATAATATAAAATTCATGTAATTAGTTTGGTATGTGGAGGATGGGTGGATAGATATAAAATGAAGGGTATCACCTCTCGTATTATTTTTATGTTGAGAGGCTAGAATAGCTTATGAAAAGGAATAGAACAATTAGTACTTAAGTCTATCTAAGAGAGAATTCATGCCATTTTTCTCATCAAGAAAAGGCTCACTAGCTCCATCTGCATTAATTGTTTCTGTTCGCAGCAACGTCCGGTCTTGTGGACTTGCACTGGATCAAATCCACCTCCAACTCTCCGATAAAAAAAAAAAAGAAGATTCACAATCAACTCTCAGAAACTCATACTGACCCCTACTGACTCAGACGTCAGTAGATCACCGTCCTTCTAACTGTATTCAGACGGGAAGCTACTGAATGCCTGAAGTAGTGGGGTCATATATGTCTGCCTTACAGAGTCACAGAGTGACCGGTGGGTTTGGACCTTGCATGTCAATGGCAGTACAGTACTACAGAGAACCGGTTCATGGCTAGATAATCAAAGGTAGGCCATGACTGATGACCTCCTCTCTCACTGCTGTGGCAGTGGTGTAGATCCTAAATCCACCCTTTGTTAGGGAACGTCCGCACAATATTCTACTGAGATGCCTTCGATTCCAATCTCACTAGTTTCTTTTTTTTTCAAAGACCAAAAAAAAAAACAAGTGAACATACATAACCATCATATATCTATAACAAGTACAACATTCTTTTTTAATTTGAAGTAGTTGACTTTTTTGAGTTACAGTTTTAATTATTCATCTTATTCAAAAAATCTACTCCCTCTGCCCTATTTGAACTCTATTTCTTGGATTTCAAAAACATACTCTATTTCTTGAATTGGTTAATTGTTTTTCTTTTTTGTCTTTGACAAATGATTTTTATAAATTTGATTAGCTTAAATAATATAAAATTGTATATATGTATTCTGCTTACACCCGCTATACAATACATCTGCATCACTGGAAATTGGTGCTGCACATTTTAGATTTTAAGTGTTGGATTGGTGTTTCAAGAACGTTAGGGAGAAATAGAGAAGGAATTGGTCAACATACAAGGACAGGATAGAGTTGTATTTTATGTTTATGCCAGTCACTAATTAAAAAAAAATGGTACAAGAAGGATTGCAGGCACTACTTGATCGACTTCTGATAGCACATTGTTGTCAGCTTGAGATTCTCCCAATAATGATTTTAGCTTAGAAAAGCATAAAGACCGGTCCTTTCCAATTGTGCTGGCTGTCATGTGTATGCTATGATTGAGTGTATGATGATGACAGATTGCTCAACTGGTACATCCTCGGTAAAGCTTTATGCTTTGTTTCTCTTGTCGGTAGTATGAGTTGAGCGTCGCCCGCCGCACTGTCATAGGAGCTCGCTCTCTGTCGATTCAACAACAGAGAAAAAACAGAGCTTCTTTGGTTCCTTTGTCACTCTGCCAACTAAATATGGTAGCTACGCAATGCTGACGCATGGGAGCTATCTAAAACAGCCAGGCATCCCTCTGTTGAAGCAGCAGCACCTTGTAGGCAACCTATTCATCTGAGGCTAGCAATTCATTCCATGATACATCCCAATCCACATGTAGGTGTCACAATATTTTCTTGGAAGGTAACAAAATAAGATTGAATAGCATCTCAAGTTGAAATTCTTAACAATGTTTTTTATCCTCTTCTCATCCTCTCTTCTATCATCGAGGTCTCCTAAGTTTACATCTTTGTTTCATCTCTCATGACTACTTGTTGGCTTTTGGTTCAACCTATTATATGAAACCCATAGAGGCAGAGAAAAGGTGAAAATACAAATGAGCCATTATTGATTACTTTACGGCATGAGTAGGTGAGTCACATTATTATTTACATGTGAATCGTACGCACTCTTATTAACTCTATGTGTCAGGAGAATGATGCACTTATATACTATTACATTTAATTATCCTAAATCTTGTCATGTGATAAGAAAAAGGTTGTTGGTATACCAAACAGACCCACGTGTCACCAAAAGATTCGCATGGGCAGGGAAAGGGTCGCTGCATTTTCAGTGTCTGAATATATGTTCCTCAAATTTTGAACTTGAATAATTAGGTGGTGGGGTTGCAATTTGTACTATGCCTTGGATTCTACTACCTTCGTGGTGGTCTGAACCAGGTCAAATCTTTGAGTCTTACATAGGCTAGGACACATCGGCAAGAAGAGTGCACGAATCCCTCTCTGTATACGTAAATTCTACTGTACCGATGAACGAAACACCGACAACAGCCATGCTCAATTGTCAAAATTAGTTGTGTTCTTCTTTCAGAGGATGGCTCCCCAATTCCATCGTTATTGTTTATGATGCTGCTCCATTTCCATTCCTGCAATAGTGCTGTCATACCGTTATGAAATATCAGGGCCTGGCAGATGCTTAGTCCTCCTCTCCCTCTCCTCCATCACAACAGACACAAAATCAAAATGTACTTTCCCTTGTTAGGGTGTACATTTGCGAAATCTCTCGCGATGCCTCCGATCCAAATCTCACTAGCTGGTCTTTTTTCAAAGAACAGACAAGTGAACTTACATGTAACAACATATCCATGTAACAAGTACATGTTTGACTAATCTCTAGAACAGAGCACTGCATCTGTATATGTGCTTACGCCCGCACAATATATAATTCATCACATTGAAAGTTTGTGCTGCTCATTTTAGGTGCCAAGTGCTGTACCGGTGTTTCAAGCTAAGATATTAGGTAGAAACAGATAAGGAATTGATCTGAGCTCAGCACATAAGGGCAGCACGATCGACTTGTATTTATGCACTTGCTGGTCGAGGACTACAAGACATGGCACTAGAAGATTTGCTGACGTTGCATTGATAATGGTTTTAGATAGAACATTGTGGTCTGCTGGAGAGAGCAACTTTTTTCAGTAACGATTTTGGCTCACAGAAGAGCATGGAAGCCAGTCTTTTCCAATCGTGCTGGCTGATCGTGTGCATGCCACATGCTTGAGTGATCCGTTACACCACTGGTATTGGCCGTTTATTGATTCATCAAAATAAAAAATGACTGTTTCATCTCTCCTCTGATCTCACCTGGTCAGCAAGTGACTCTAGCATGGAATACTATACAACGCTCGCAGTCCTCTGTCGCAGCAGCAGAACCTTGCTGGCTATCCATCTAGCTGAAGTTGACGTTTCATTCCCCGATACATCTCAATCCACATAGTTGCAACATTTTCTTGGAAGCCAAGCAAAGCAAGATATTGGATAGCATCTCGCCAATGGTTTTGTATCTTCTTATCTTCTTCTATTATCCCAGGTCTCCTAAGTTTGTATCCTTGTTTCATCCCTCACGAATCACGATGACTGTTCGGCTTCAGGTTCAGCCTCTTATACAAGAACCAAGTAGGGCCAATACTGATAACTTTGGTACAATATTAAGCGGGACATGATATCGATTTATTGTGAGCTTGAGTTCCCCTGCATGTGAAGGAGAATGATGCAAAGTTATATATGTGATCTAGTCCTCGTACATGCTCATCTACTCTGAGATCAGCACCGTCTAATTGTCACTACATCATTGGCTGCTCTTGTCAAACTTAATTGCAAGCATCAACTGTAGAGCAGCAGGTAGATTCTATCCCTTACATGATTTCACGTTATTCTTGAATCGGCACTGAATTAAGCCCATAACGATGAAATGAACCTAATAACAACATACATATATGTGAGTGGCCAATGCCAAATTGTTTATAAAGAAAACATTTTCTCCATTCGAACTTCATAAACTTATTATGCCATGTGAATAACACCTGTGAATTTTTCTAGCTGTATATATACTTACGCACGCATCATGGAAAGGAATATTAAAGTATTTAACTGCAAGAAAATCAAGCTTTAGTCACTAAGTTTTAGTGAACAAGAAATTTAGTCAACAAATTGACAAATACAATCAAGATTTAGTTTTTATTAAGGGGCATACGTTTTTAGTGACCAAGGTGTATGATCAAATATTGGTTGCTAAATGCATTTAGTTGACAAGGGTTCTTAGCTGCTATATAATTTTAGTGGCCAATGTATATAATTAATGTTGGCCACTAAATACAAATAGTAGATTTTAGTCATCAAATTGTGAGAAAATATTGTGACCAAATACCTTGGTGACTTTTTTTTTCTTATAGTGTTCTCTCTTTTGCAATAATAAGCAAATATTTACCAGTAAATAAGCTGTGTAAGTAGAGCATCAACGACAACCACACAAGTTTTGATATCTATCTTGGTCATTACTCCCAAGCAATTGTTCCCTAGTGCCTCCCAATTCGATCTACACTTGTCTACATGAGGTTGGTTCAGTCATATGCCTACCATTCTGAATATAGATCAGCTACCACCTTCCAGGCTAACATGATTGGTCCAGTCCCATTTTATAGGACGTTCGGTTCTCCTGTGATAGGAAGAAATAAAGCTGGGAACCAATCTTCAATGGGTCATTTCTATATACTCCTTCTATCCCTTTATATAAAGGGATTAGAGAGTTATAAAGGGATTAGAGAGTTCAAACTTTTCTCAAAACATAAGTGATAGTAGAAATAAGATAAAAGTTATGTATTAATTTGCTATGTGGAGGACGGGTAAATAGAGATAAACTGCAGGGTACCACCTCTCTTATTATTTTTATGTTGAGAGGCTTGAATCTCTTATGAAAAGGAATGGAGCCATTAGTACTTAAAGTCTATCAAACAGAGAATCCATGACAATTTTCTCATGAAGAAGAGGCTCACCAGCTCCATCTGCATTAATTTTCTCTGTTCGCAGCAGTGACTGATCTTGTGGACTTGCGCTGTATCAAATCCACCTCCAACTCTCCAATAAAAAAAACTTACCTCCAACTCTCATAAAGCAATGAGTTTGCCTGATTATCGTCAGAAGGACGGAAGTCGCTGATGTGTGAGCAGGTAGGGGATCCGTCCCCAGTCCTGTCAAAGAGCCGAGCTCAAGCGAGCTTAGGCTCTCTAGGCTCGAGTTCCAACTCGAACCGAGCTGGAGTGAGTCCAGCTTAGATTTCGAGCTCAAAGTCAAGTTTGAGCTCGGCTCGATTCGAACTCGTATGTGCCTGTTCGAGTTCGGCTCGATTTAAGCTTGTTAATTAAAAAATACATAAATATTATTAAATAAATAGTATAAAATATTATTTTAGACTATTAAATTGATAAATTAGTTATTAAAATTAAAAAATTAATGATTATTAATCTTCACAAGCTTTATTGAGCTTAATCGAACTCGAGCTTGGTAGGCTCGTGAGTTTCATACCAGGCTCGAGTTCGGCTCGTTTAATTTTCGAGCCGAGCTCGAATTGGGCTTCTAATGAACCAAACTCGAGTAGCTCGCGAGCTTCGAGCTTCTTTGACAGCCCTATCCGTCCCCTACTTACCCACATGTCAATGGATCACTATCCTTCTAACAATAGCCAGACGAGAAGCTGCTCCATTTGTTAGTGAAGTTATATAAACTCTCTAGAATACTGTATGTTAGATGCAGTACAGTACTACAGAGGACCTGTTCTTGGCTAGATAATGAAAGGTTAGGCCATACTCCCTCGGTTCTTTAATTGATGTCACCATTAACTTTTTAATTCAACTTTAACAATTCGTCTTATTCAAACAATTTGCTCGAATGTGCAAAATTTTAAGTTATGATTCAAATAACTCTAATGATAAATCAAATTATATCAAAATATATGAAATTTATAAAAAAAATTGAATAAGACGAATGGTCAAAGTTGAATTTAAAAGTCAGCATCGACATCAATTAAAAGAACGTTGGGAGTAGCTGATGACCTCTCTGGCTTTTGTGGCAGTGGTGTAGACCCTGAAACCACCCTTTGTTAGGGAACATCCTCAAAATATTCTACTGAGATGCCTGCGATTCCAATCTCACTAGTTTCTTTTTTCTCAAAGACCAAAAAACAGGTGAACATATATAGCCATCATATATCTACAATAAGTACTACATTATTTTTTAATTTGAAGTGGTTGACTTTTTGAGTTACGGTTTTAATTATTCGTCTTGTTCAGAAAATCTACTCCCTCTGTCCTATTTAAGCTCTATTTCTAGAATTGGTTAATCATATTTCTTTCTTGTCTTTGACAAATGATTTTTTTAAATTTGAATAGCTTAAATAACACATAAATTGTATATATGCAAATATTTTTCATGATGAATAACAAAATATAAATCTTATATTATTTATATTAATCATATTTATAAAAATCATTAGTCAAAGATAAGAAAAAGATGAATGATTTGCATATTTGGGACTCTAATTTTTTTTCAAATAAGAGGGATGATCATAGATGACATTAAAGGGAGTACAAGTTTGAGAACATAGGAACTGACGTTGAGAACAGTGCATTACATTTATGTATTTTGCTTACACCCGCTATATAATACATCTGCATCACTGGAAATTGGTGCTGCACATTTTAGATGTTAAGTGTTGGATATGTTAAGTGCACTACTTGATAGACTTCTGATAGCACATTGTTGTCAGCTTGAGATTCTTCCAATAACGATTTTAGCTTAGTAAAGCATAAAGACCGGTCCTTTCCAATCATGCTGGCTGTCATGTGTATGCTATGATTGAGTGTACGATGATGACAGATTGCTCAACTGGTACATCCTCGGTAAAGCTTTATGCTCTGTTGCGTTGTTGTAGTATGAGTTGAGCATAACCCACCGCACTATGATAGGAGCTCGCTCTCTGTCAATTCAACAACAGAGAAAACCAGAGCTTCGGTGGTTCCTTTTGTATCACCCCGCCAACTAAACATGGTAGCTACACGATGCTGATGCATGGGAGCTATCTAAAGCATCCAGGCATATCGCTGTTGAATCAGCATCACCTTGTAGGCAATCTATTCATTTGAGGCTAGCAATTCATTCCCTGATACATCCCAATCCGCATAGAGGTGTCACAACACTTTTTTGGAAGCAAACAAAATAGGATTGAATAGTATCTCAACAATGTTTTTCCCTCTTCTCTCCCTTTCTTCTATCATCCAGGTCACCTAAGTTTACATTTTGTTTCATATCTCATGGCGACTTCTTGGCTTCAGGTTCAAGCTATTATATGAAACCCATAGAGTCGGATAAAAGGTGAAAATAAAAGTGAGCCATTATTAATAACTTTGGAGCTTGAGTAGGTGGGTCGATCACATTAGTATTTACTTGTTGCGAGTGCTACAGGCTAATATTACCTCTACGTGTCAAGGAGAATGATGCACTTACACTATACATTTAATTATCCTATGTTCATTGGCGGATCTAACTCAATAATATAGGTATGGCGATTAATAATTATTTATATTATTATTCTAAAAAATATATATTTTTTACACAAAAATTTATTTAACATGCATTCTAAATATATATTATC
>BCLG01001829.1:65041-83929 GCA_001602295.1 Zoysia matrella
CTAAAATATTTTGCAAAATCATAGTATTTTTTTTCAAAACTTCAAAAATACTTTGTATACAAAGAGAGCCTTAAGGTCCGTTTAGTTGTCTATATTCAGTAGCATGTCCGGCATCTCAGTCTCATCTCAATCTGGCTAAGAATATGCAAATCCTTTATTCAGCTGATTGTATCTATTCATCCTGGTTGAGAGGAGATGTTGTTTGGTTGACTATACGAGTATCATAAGTATTAAAATTATACAATTTTATTTAAATCCATACTACAACAGTTATTATGTAATATCATGCTCAATCCATTTTAAATATAACAATAGCACTTAAATTATACTACCTCCATTTCAAAATATAAACATTTCTAGGATTGGTCCAAGTCAAACATCTTTAACTTTGACTGCCTAGGATTGGTCCAAGTCAAACATCTTATATTTATCGATGGAGGACGTATATGTAAATTATGTTACTAGATTCATCATGAAGCATAATTCATAATTAGTAACTCTTTATATTAGAAAGTGCTTAATTCTAGATATTATTAGTCAAAGTTAAATAAATTTGACTTCGATCAGACTCAAAAATGCTTATATTTTTGAAATGGAGGGAGTATTAATCATATACAAACATCTACTATTAAATTTAAATGCTGCGAGCCAGGCTTGTTAAAAATTTGCTCTATCTCGTAACTTAGAGCCAGGCTCGGTTGCCCTTTTTGCATGCGGAAGAACATACTCAGCTCTCGACGTAAAGAATCAATCAATACATACTAATATATCCGAACAATTTGGACGATGTCTCACGTAGGCAACCAAACAAGCTTTCTTTCATTGTCCATTGTTTTTCTATTGCTGACACTGTTCTACTGCAACTGTCCACTATCCTCATTTTCTTCTCTCCTACACCCCTTCCCCTGCCGCGCTGCAAGCCAGTAGGTGGTATTTGGAATGCTGAAAATGAGCATTGGGATAGGGAAATAATAACCTAAATTAGTGTAATCACATGTTTGGCAATGGGGAAAGGGGAATAAGAGGAGTTCAGGATTGAGAAATCGAGGGCTCATTTCTCTCTCATCCAATCCTATCGGGAGAGGTGGATTGAAACAGGAAATAGAGAATGAACATATCTTGCCCTCACTGCTGGCACCAGTCCGCGTCGGCTGCCTGCTCCTGCTACTTGTGCTCCTGTTACTTGTGAGCTGCAGTCCCTGCGCCTCCTCCTGCAACCTTGCTGGTCGCCTCTGAGACTAAGCAGCGATGGCAGCATTAGAGGGTCAAGCCTCGTGCTGGCAGTGGTGCCTGCACCCATCGGCCCTTGGATGGCAGCTTCTCATCGCCATCTTGCTGCTCGATTTCAGCGCCGGCCAAGATTGCTCTGTTGCTCCCAACTGCAACTACAGCTTGCTCTTGCCTTAAACTAATGACAAGCTCATTTTTGAGAAGCAATAAGAAGATACGCACACGAGAAATGTCCAACTCTGTTTGAGGCTAACAAACTTGAAAGGCAATTTAGTTCTTAAAAGTTATATTTAAACCATAGTTGAAGTATATCAAACATTCAAAAAGGAGATTATCATTTACTCATCTCAAACCGGCCTCTTATAACCATCTTATTTCTGTATCCCTACTACCTAGGTGGTGTTTGAGAATCCGGAAATGATAAAGGGATTGGAAAAAGGAAATATAAATAGAAGATCTTGATCTTTTATCATCCATCTCACTAACTCCTAATTATTCATTCATTTCCCAATTTCTATCTCACCTTCTATTTCCATACATATAAACACCACTGTAGCTCTCCCCAGGCTGTTCTCTCCAATTTCAAACGCTTTTCAGGCTTATAGCAAAAAAAAAAAAAAGAATGTGCAAACCAAAAATGACAAACAAAATCTGGCGACAGTGATAACACAAAATATCCGTCCTCTCATATGGGCCATGGTTTACCGAATCGATCAAAATCAAATTTATTTTCATGATTTTCATTGAAATTGTTCTGGTTCTTTGATTCGTAAAATAAAAAAAATCCATAACGTGGGACACCGAAGAAACCATTTGTGGCAGAACCACCCCAAAAATCACAAACAGCTCGCCTAGAGGATCGATCTCGAACGATATTGAACAACAATACCCAAATAGTACAACACGAGTGATAATATAAAATATAAGAAACCGATTAAAGTCTTACTATAAAGTTCAAGTGGTCTTAGGAGAGATAATTTTAAAACAAAGTTTAAAACATAATGGAAACGAAACAGAATTGATACGACGATTTTCTAATATGAAACATATCTTGCCCTAAGACATGCTTCATTCCTCGTGACCTGGGGTAGGTGAAGAAGAAACGCAGTCAATAGACCAGTCCACAGGGGGTTCACCTTCCCACACCACCTTGCCGTAGCAGTCACACTAGCTCCCTAAAGGAAGAGCTACAGCAAAAGGGAAACAACAAATCGTAAGTACTAATTACTCCGCAAGACTTACCCGTCAAAAATGGCCAACTACAGCCGATTCCTAGGCATGAGAGGCTGATTCACAGGAATGGCCATTTGCATAAAGCATAGCACTATTAGTGGATTTTTACTTTCAACTTTTAATGGTAAGTTAAGCTCACAGAATATAAATTTAATTTGCACTATAAACTATAGCAGGCATAGTTGCCAAACAATTGCCTATGAACTAAGCAACAAATCATATTATTAATTATTAGTTCACTTATTATTACGATGTGATTCAGCGAACAAGTGATACTCGTTACTGTGAGGAGCAGCGATTATAATCGATTTACATCTAGCTAGAGAAACCCAAGCAGCACGACGTACGCGCACTCCCAAAGAGTCACGTATGGCAATCTTTCACAACAACAACATAGGGCCGGTCTGAGTCTCACTCCTCTCGAGTACACATCCTCCACGCGATACCACACATCGGTGCTATCTGTGGTTAGCCCGTGCACTCTCCCAAATATCATCACCAGAAGAGAGGTGGGGGACCGTCCAACCACTAAGTTAATTGAGCTACATCGGTTTACTAGCACCCATGTCACTAGCATGCTCTTGGTACTGTTGAAACTTGCTCAACAGGGTCACACCCGAATTGGTCCTTAATCGATACAGACAGGGCTATGACACGTCGGCCATGAGTCCACATAGAAAACCTGCCTTGTGCCAAAACCTACTCCGTGCCTAATCTCAGGTTTACCATTTCATGTGATAAAGATAATCAGGGTAACAACCTATAGCTCGCGAGTGAGATTTCTCATTCACTCGTCTTCTACCGTGAAATGAAACTTAGCCTAGCTCTACACCAAGTTACATGTACCAATATACACTCAACAAGGATAAATGGTACTATTATGCAGTCTAAAGTTACAAACAATTTCTACAACTTAATGCGCAGTACAATAATCATATCATACACAGTAATAAAATAAGTACTTAAAAAGGGGTTAATGCACCGGGGCTTGCATTCGGTTTGCTGAGAGTTAGCACAAACAAGCGAAAGATCTTCAGCAACGGACGTCTCCAGAGCAACTAGATCATGTTGGCCTTCCGCGGCATTTTCTAAATGCGGAAATGATATGTGTGTGATTAGTTATGCGCCTAATAACATTCTAGGGTTTTACTTAACTCGTCGTCGCATGTGATGATAAGCTCACATGTGATGATATGATTATAAATGCATATGACAAAGAGTGTTATGCGAATGCGTTAATGTGAATTAAGTTTATTAAATTATCGCTCTATCTGTAATTAGATGGCAAGGTTCTAATTTTTATCTAAAGGAATGAATTTCTACACTATACTAAATGGGTCATAATAGGGAAATTGCTTGTAAATTTCCTTAATATGGTTCTTGAAGGTATAAACTACAATTTTAGTTGCTCATAATATTAGTAAGGCTATAAATTAATTTTTCAACAAATTTTACAATTTTTTACTAACCTATAAATTTAGGATGAATTAATCCCTAACTAAGAGTAAATAATCATTTATAAATAATCTACAGGCACATAAATTCTAATTAATTCTAGAACAATAGAACTTAATCATTAAAAGTTAAATATAAATTTTTTTACATTTTAATTATGCATGAAAATTATGATATGCATGTATGTATAATGCAATTTATTTAATTAATATAAATAATGCTAATGCAGAAAATGCAACTTTGTTAGATCTAAAATATTCTACACAAGGAGAGGATTACAAAGGTATATTATTTGTAATTTTTGAGCTAGGTTGAATTCTCTATGATTTTTGTAAAATTAAATTGATTTCCGGACAATTTAATAATTGATTTTTGAATTAAAACAATTCCTCCCAGCCGCAGGGCCACGTGGCGGCTCCGCGTTGAGGCCACACAACGGGCCACACGCTGCGGCCGCATGGGATCTGGCCGCGTGGCCACAAACGATCCCACACTCGAAACAGCGAACTGAGGGCTGACTTGTTGTCGGACGAAAAGCGGACTGCTGCTGCTGCTGGAAAGCACCTCCCTGACTCCGAGAACCCTGTCGCTGAACTGGAACTGGAGCAGGAGCAGTGGGTCGGGCAGAGGTGGGCTGTCCCAATCCCTGCTGGAATGATCGGCTGAAGCGCTGACGTTGAGAAGCCTCACGATTAGTTCCCTGACCAGCTGCCCTCCTCTTCGCATCCCTGGATCGATCAAACTTCTGAAGCGACACCTCCAAAGCCAGGCACCGGTCAATGAGCTTACGAAGACTCCCCTGAACAGCACCATCTAGGTACGGAAGCATGTCGAGACGCAAGTCCTTTCAAAACCAGTACATCTTGCGACGCTCGGTCGAAACCTCCTCTAGTGCAAAACGGCTAACCTGGGTGAAGCGGTTAGCGAACTCGGTGATAGACATACCTCCTAGACGAAGGTTACGGAACTCCTTCGCCTTCGCCTTTATGGCTTCCTTGAAGATGTAGAAACCACGAAAAGCGGTGACGAAGTCTTTCCAAGTGAACGGCTCTAGATCATCAAGAGTAGCGTAAAGCGTGTCCCACCAGGCGTTAGCTGCACCTATCAACTTGTGAGTCGCCAAACGAACAGCCTCCTGATCATCACACTAAATCAGATCAAGCTTCTTCTTGATGTATCTGAGCCAATCATCAGCATCCAGAGGGTGAACTGCACGGTCGAAAGTGGGTGGGCGCATGCTCAGGAACATAGCCACGTGAGAACGGGTTGGCTGGTGGTACTGTGCTGCATCAGGAGCATGAGCACGTCCATGAGGCCGTTGCTGTGACTGCTCGACAATACACTTAAACAGAAGCGTCTGTCGGGCCATCACCTCCACCAGGTTCGGAGCAACTGGAAGCTCCTCACCAGGCGCGACAACACCAGCCGGCTCAACTCCAGGGTCCATGGCGACTGCTCTGCCACGACCCCCAGCCTGAGAGACTGGTACTCCAGCATGGCCACACCCACGTCCACGCCCTCGACCAACGTCAGGCGTATCAGCCGCAGGTGGCACCTGTACACAGCCTCCAGCACCGCGACCAAGACCTATGGGGGCGGCACCACGACCACGCCCAGTAGATGGCGGTACCTCAAGGTCCTCTAGAGCGTCCACCTCGAAACGAGCTTGAAGGCGTCCAAACCTTCTCGGAGCCATCTGTTGCAGAAAAGCATTTTCGATTAGAAAGATAGCAGAAACTAGAATTATTGAAAAAGGCAGAAGATCAGCAGATCAAGACAAGAATAACTAGACAAGCACAATTTCAAGCAAACAAGACTTCCATCAAGGAAACGACGAGATTTAAGAAAACAACTTTCACGATGAAGGTTTGATAACAGATTCGAAAAATCTAGAAACATTTCTTAGTTACGTCCAGTTTTACGGTTTCGCTCCTACAGTCAAGTATGGTACCGATACCACCTGTAAGGACCGGGTTTTTTATACCTTTCGATAAGTCTCGACCTTCCATGACCTTGCCACTTCTAGTAGGTTGGCAAGCATGACATCACAAGCGATCAATCAAGAAACTATAACAGAAGTATTAAACAAGAAATGAGAATAAAAAATAGCAATTCAATGCAAATTTATTAGAATGTAATCCTTCAAAGGGGTCCATCAGCACACACGATGGAAACATCTTAGAGTAGAACGATCACTGTCAAGAAATCCATAGAAATGCAGCAACGGAAACATCTTCATGGCAGCGGCAGCGAACCTTCTCCACACAGGCACGCTTGAGCGTAGGAGCTGACTTCACGGTCCGTTGAAGACGTAGTCGAAGTCGAAGCTGTGGGTATCCTCTGAAAACAACAAATTAGGAAGCCGTGACCACATACTACCTATCAACAATGTATGCATGCAAATAGTTTCAAGGATAAAGGCTGGCTCAAGTGCTAAATGCAAATTTAAAACATTTTATTTTATTTTAAAGATGCAAGAAAGATTTATTTTAGAACTGTCAAATTTTATTATCTTGCCCCGCAGGGATCTCCGTTATCCGAACAGGGGTTCATTTTAAATGCCGGTGTAACCTCCACACCCGGTCACAGCTCAAAGGCCAGAGTCCAAAACATTTTGAAATAGAAGAGGAGAGAAGAAAACAACACTAATCATCGTAGAAGCTCTCAAGAAGTGTCCCTCTTTGGGACGTGGCGATGCGCATTGACTGTAACTCTACAAAGTTTATGCATCTGGACTCACGAAAAGTGCCATAAAAAACTATCGTCGTAGTCCTAACGAACACACAAGACCCATTCATAAGCTTTAACTGGCATTACCCGTTCTCCAAGATAAGGATCCCATTGCCTACGCAATCGAGTCCTGTAGCTGTGAAGAGCCTACCACTGATCAGGTGGGGTGTCTTGATCTCATGTAGAGAGTCATAGCTCTACACCACACTAACATAATACCGGCAACCCACGAGTAAACATCCAGTCTCAGCAAGTTTTAAGATCAAGCCTCTGACCATACAGGGTAACGTGATGTGTATGGAAAAGCACGGGAGACATATGGCACGACGAACTGGTCCTCATATGCCGGGGTAGGCACTCTCCATCCTCAACGCCAACAACCAACAAGTCTCACAGAAAGATCTCAGCTTGGATCTTCCTGTTGTACCTGTCACAGGCACGCTCACAGGGACTTCCCAAAAGTCCCTCAGCTCCTCGTACTCCAGCCCGCCCCTGCTAAATAGTTTTGTATAGTTATTTGCAAAACTCACACATTTGAATCATAGTTTAAAATCATTTAACACAAATTCCATTTTTGTAGTGGTAGGTGTGAAATAAAAAAAATACGACTAAGCATGGCTAAGCATAAAATAAAATAATTATTTTAAAGCAATCCTAGTGCTCATATTTATGAAATAATAAATAGACACGGCTTAGAAATGTTGCTACTATATTTTAAAACAGTTAGCATGCAAATTATGGTTGCAAACAAAATATGTAATTTAAAATACTGGGTACAAAAGTGAACAAAGAACGCGGCTTGTCTGGTAGCTCGGGATCGTAGTCGAGATCTGGGTCGTCGAACTGAGCAATCTCATAGTACTCCTCCACGGAATCACCAGCTAAACACAACACGAACAGAGGTGAGACTAGTTACGCAACAATTTAAATTTGAATAATTAAATCAAAATTTAAATTACTAAGCTAAACGTGTTCAAAACGTTCCACGAAAAATTCTACATGACGTTCTCGACGAGACGAATTTAACGAAACAATTTTGAAAATCTTTGAGACCAAATGTAGTTCTCTAAAAATTCTTAAAGATTTAGATTTGCATATTTGAGATTTGAAACATTGCCTTCTTAATAATTTGACATATGTATGGAACCACATGCTATGATTTGTAGATTTAATGCAAACTGTCAAAAATCCGAAAGGCTAAAAAAAAAAAAAACCGGCATCCAAATACAAGAGCTTGCAGATCCAATAGCGAACACGTGGGACGCTCTGCAATTGCATCTAACTATCCTCACGAGCCTCAACGATCTACTGAAAAAGGAAAAACATGAGAGAGATTCTGATTCTCCCCACAGATGAGAGCGTAGAGGGCTGATGCTGGTGCTGCGGATCCAGAGACAGGAACGGCAATGCAGAACAGAGACGGTCGACCGGGCATGGACGGGGATGGAGTATGGTGACGCGGACTGGATCGGAGGTGCGGGACCGGAGACAGGAACAGGGGACGCGCGCAGAACGGGTGACGCGGATCGGCGAGAAACGGCGACAGGCGGTTGACGGCGCGGACGGAGACAGCGGTGGACGTGGGAAGATCGGGCGACGGCTCCAGGCAGTTGACGTGGGATGATCGGGCGACGACATTGAGACCGAGGCGATCGACGGTGTTGACGGGCGACACACGGGGCGGCGCGACTCCCCTCTTCGCCCGATCTCCTCTGCTGCTTGACTTGAGAAAGGAGAAAGAAAATAAGAGGAAAAGAGAGGGTTTGATACGAAGAGATAAAATGGAGGGAGAATTTGTAGAGGAATTAATTAAGGAGGTTTGAGAATTAATTAGAGAATTAATCTCAACTCAACAAAACCCGCGAACTGAATTATTTCAACGGATTCAAATTTAGCACGGAACAAAATTTAGAATAATCTTCCCTTCGACTAAACTGAAAATTTCGGAGTGTTACACGCATCTCCCCTCCTCTCTCGTCACCCCAGCGCCCTTTCTATCCTCTTTCCACCTTCACCATGAAGATGCTCCGGGTTTCAGGTGATGGATCTCCTCATGGTGGCAGAGGAAGTCCTATGGAGAGGGTTGATGGAGTAGGAGCAGGTATACCTGTCATAGTGTCGTATGATGGCTCCTCACGCTCTCCGTTTTTAGTCTTCTCCTCCGCTTCATTTTTGAGCTGCATAGGAAAAAAAAAAATAACCCAGATCGACATCGCTTAACTCCATTGCGGCGGCGTATAACCGGCGATCTGGATGGACTTCACCTGCGCCGTCTTGACCTCCTCCTTTGGTAAGGTGACGGTGAGCACACCATTCTCCTGGCCGCACTGATCTTCTCCGTCCTTGCGTGCTCGGTGAGCCGGCTATGGTAAGTGAGGCCTGCGCAGGGAAGGAAATTTTTGCGTACAGGTTGTGCAGGGGCAAAGCCAACGTGCTGTGCTGGAGTTTCTGTTCTTTGTCCCAATTGCGGCTGCTTGGTTCATTAGATTTTGCTAATTTGTTTCATTTACCCAGAGTAACTATCCTTCTAAAGGTAACTAAAATGTCACTGTTATTCTTTATTGTTCAATTTATTTTTCTACTTAAATGAGAAAGCCGAGCTTCGTCTGAACTTTCAAAATCATAAAAAAGTGAATGATTAGTCAATAATAAATCTCTAATCCTTAATATGTATCTCTAAGCAATGAAAGTCAGTTTTTTCTGTGAGCTGATGCATGTTTCTAGGATCTTCATACACTAATTAACCAACAGGAAAGAACATCGTCTTCATTGGTCATCAAAGTCTCGACAAGTTCACAATCAGAGAAAAAGTGGATGCATGTTTTACTTTTGGTACGCTTCTGACTTTGAGCTGTTATATGTGTGTGTTTTTAGTATACATGAATTGCTTTGTAGCAATACGTAGAACATTCATGTACCATGACCTGTCTCCTTCTGGCTGCACTATATCTCATTGTCTGCTTATAATAATGACATGGATTTATACATTTGGTGACACATTTGAGGGTCAAATTTTGTTGTTGAGGATAAATCAATAATTGAGGTGTCTTGAATCAGTCCTCTCAGCTAGGCCCCCTAGGAGCAGAAAAACAGTTTACATGAAGGAGCTAGAGAACTAAGCAGTCATCTAAATCACTTCATTTGCTTGCTACATCTGTGAGAGATGAGTATGAATGGTGTTAAATCGTATCAGGTGACACACCTGAGTATGGAAAACTCTCTTGCTGAGGCGTGTTGATTTAAGAGCTGTAAAAAACTTATGTTCTTTTACCGAGACATAGAATCATCGATCTTGACTCTAATAAGTGTCTTCATTAGTATCATGTTTTTTCTTATAGGGTTTCATTTCTTCGGAGAATCATAAAAGTTTCAGTTTTAGTTAAAAACAAAATTATTTTAAAAATTGTTTAGTAAATTTTAAAAAAGCAAGGAGAAAGATTGAAATGATCAATATACTCTCAATTTTAGAAAATTTTAAGAATTAATAAAACAATTTTTAAAAATTTTGAGAACTAATAAAACAACTTTTAAAAATTTTAAAAATAACTCAAAAAGTACCTACACGAAGAGTTCGACGAGGAACAGCCTCACAGCCGTTTCACTCCTCCAAGATAAATTCTCGAAATGTTTATGAGTTAACAGTGGTGTTTTAGTCGTTTGGCACCGTTTTAAGTGATTGATTTAAGAATTTGAAACGTTTTAAGGTGCCAAATGCACCCATAGATTCACTTTTTTAAATTTTCACAGCAACGCATGTTTTTTATACTATTATCGAACCATTCATAAATTTCTGCACCAACGTGTCGGAAAATCAAACAGTTTATTCAAGCGATTTTAACGACGGGTTATCCTGCCACGTCACTACTAGCAATGCAAGCAAGTGGCCACCGGTGGCTTCCTCTCCGCTCTCTAGAAAAAAAAAAAAACTTACCTTATCTCCCTTCCCTCCGCACGTGCTGCCGCCCATGGCGATGGAAGCCGCGCGCCTCTCCCCGTCCCTCGCCGCCGCGGCCTTCCTCGCCCGCCGCCCTGCTCGTGCCTCCCGCTTCTCCTTACGCACCCGACATCCTCTATCTCGCCTCTTTGCTTCAGCCTCCGCATCCGGCGGGGACGGCCGCTTCGTCGCCTTGTCCTCGGCTGAGCTCCGCAAGCGCCGCGGCCTCTCCTCATCCTCAGGCGTGGCCGAATCCGCGTCCGGCGGAGATGAGAAGCTCCGCTCTCTGCGCCGTCTGTTCGCGCGCCCCGACATCGCCATCGACGCCTACATCGTCCCCTCCCAGGACGCGCACCAGGTATTCGACGCATGCCCCCCACCCCGCCTTACGTACCTAGTTTTTGCATTAAAAGTTTTTTTTTTCGTTTTTCACCCTTTTTTAATTACCCAGGAGAAATAATTAACATGAGAATTTTGCAAATGCCCTTGATATGTATATCAGCTCATCACACACTAGTTTTCAGTCGTGTCGAAGGAAAGTAGTTGCTCATTGGCAGAACATACACAGATACACTTACAATAGGGTAAAAATATTATAACATCAGGGAAGGACGTTGTGTTCAGAATTTTATCATGACTGCTTCAGTAAAGGAAAGACTGCTTGTCATCGGTGCAAAGATCAATCATTTTTATGTACAAGGCTTTTGGATCATATAAATAAAATTATACACTTCTCGTGATAAATGTTACTATATACTTCCATTGCTAGTGACTTCAGAACACCATATTTTTGGGCCTTTCAAACTCTGGTTGACACCTATAGCTTAGAAAATCATCTAAATTTTTATGTAATTTTAAATAATTTCTCCATGTAGGTGTACTGGTTGGACTGGTAGTCCCGTCCAGTATAAATTATGCTCAAAACTCAAAGCTTCAATACAATCTTATGCTGAAATGATGGAACAATGGAATTATAATATATGCTAACCACTTATCTGCTTTACTTTTGCTACTTGTGTTCCAGAGTGAGTTCATCGCAGAGTGCTTCATGAGGCGAGCATACCTCACAGGGTTCACTGGCAGTGCTGGTACAGCTGTAGTCACAAAAGATAAGGCTGCCCTCTGGACTGATGGCCGATATTTTCTCCAGGTAACTGCACACGTTAATATCATGGCTTATTTATTTTAGCCAATGGTTCATGTTTATTTCTTCTGTTGCATAGGCTGAGAAAGAATTGAGTCATGAATGGACTCTTATGAGGAGTGGCAATCATGGTGTTCCAAGTAATAGTGAGTGGTTGAATGATATCTTACCAACTGGTGGACGAGTTGGTATTGACCCGGTGAGTTCTTTGCTTTTCTTTGCTTTATTCTTCAATACCTAATACTTTTTGAAATTTGGCTGCAAATTTATCTATAATTTTAATAAACATATTTGCTAGTACACATTATTTCATGCCTATATATTATACCATGTTACAGTAGTTCAGTTTTTTATATGCTATTTTCATAGTGCTTGGGGACAATATCATCTCAAAGTTGATGGATGTCAGAAAATGACACACTAGACAGATGATTAGTTGCTTAAAACACAGGGCGCGTTTCGCTGCAGCTTGTTACGGCTGCAGCTGCACAGCCATCTGGCCCCATCTTTACTTGCGCACAGTAATCAGTGTGGTATTGTAGCATCAAACCGCTGCGGCCACAGCTGCATGAACGGCAAACGAACAGGCCCACAATTATCTTGGAAGGGTGTGCATATTGGCCTTGCTCTTTGGAAAGGGATTTCATGTTTATTGCTGTTTCTTATCTTGGAAGGGTGTGCATATTGGCCTTGCTCTTTAGAAAGGGATTTCATGTTTATTGCTGTTTCTTTAATATCAGTTATATTATTCTCTAGTAATTTCTTATCTGCTTGTTCCCTTTTTCAATTGATATTTCTGTTTTGTTTCAAAATGTGACCCTTCCCCGGACCCTGCGAGTGGGAGCTACATGCACTGGGCTGTCCATTTTTTATACTTTTCTCTGTCTAATCTTCTTTCCTTTATTTGTTCGAAGGATGCAGTTTCTTTTCTCATTTGATGCTGCTGAAGAACTAAAGAATGCAATTCTGTCCAAGAATCATGAGTTGGTCTTGATTCGGAGCATGAACCTAATTGATGAGATATGGGGAGATTCAAGACCAGAGCCCCCCAGAAAACCAACTAGGGTCCATGACATCAAATATGCTGGCATTGATGTTGTATCAAAATTGTCTTTCGTTAGGTCACAACTTTCTGAAAATGGTTGCGATGCTGTGGTTATTTCAATGCTTGATGAAGTTGCATGGTTGT
Organism: Zoysia matrella; assembly: GCA_001602295.1. Taxonomy (NCBI): domain Eukaryota; kingdom Viridiplantae; phylum Streptophyta; class Magnoliopsida; order Poales; family Poaceae; genus Zoysia; species Zoysia matrella. The sequence continues at coordinate 77,957 of BCLG01001829.1, forward strand.
TGAACATGGTAAGATTTCACTCTCTGCAGTTTGTTTAATGTTAGATGTACTAGTGAGTATGCCGGACTTGACGTACCTGAAATTAATTCCATTGTGGTCTCTTTAAGCTTTGCATGTCTATGAATAATCACTTAGTATTTATTTGCTTTCTGTCAAAGGCTTCATGTATTTTAGCATTTTTTTTATTACATGCTTGCCATGACTTAATTTGTATCATCATTTTCATGAATCTTACTTACATTTACTTGCAGAGAGGAAGTGATGTCCCACACTCACCTGTATTCTATAGCTATTTAATTGTGGAAGTTAGCACTGCTACATTGTTTGTGGATAATAACAAAGTATCTCAAGATGTTTTGAATCACCTCGATAAAGCTGGAGTAAAACTTAAACCCTATGAAGCGATCCTGTCTGAAGTAGAAAGGTAAATCTTATGGGACTTTACTCACTGTAAAAGTTCTAATTGATTAGTCATCACTTTTTCTGTTACACCCTCAAAATTCAACCCTTCGATTTTGGCAGTGGAGTTCATGTTGTTTGTTTTGTTGTAAACATTGATTTGGTCAAAAGTAACTTTCCAAGATTATATATCATCAAATCAATCAAACAATTCAGGAGGGTAGAAACTAATTAGTTGTATGGAATCCATTGGCGGCATTCCATCCCCTTCTTTTCTGTTATCTGTTTTCATTGCATTCTGAGTTATCTGAGCTCTGGAATTGTTATACTTTATCTATTAGGTTGGCAGAGAAAGGTGCAAAGCTCTGGTTGGATTCATCAAGTGTAAATGCTGCTATAGTTAGTGCATTTAAGTCAAGCTGTGATAGATACAAGAAAGGAATAGCTGGAAGAAAAATTGAAGAAAAAGAAAAGGAGACAGACTCGGGTTCTCATAATCGAGAACAAAATGCCATGTACCAAGTTTCGCCAGTTACACTTGCCAAGGCAATAAAAAATGAGGCAGAAATTGAGGGAATGAAGAATTCACACCTGAGGTATAATTATCTGAAGAACTTTGTGAACTGATGTTCTCTCTTCTCTTCAACTGTACCTGAAGATTATTATAGATTATGTTTCTAAAATATAACACATTCACTGCTTTGTTATCGGGGAAAAAAGCAATGGTTTGATATGTTCAGTGGTTTATTATCAAATGGAATCGTTTCTCAGTGTGGCCTATTTGATTAATAAGTCTATTTGTTGTTTGTGTGGATCATCTTTCTGTGGCATAATAATTTGTCCATGGGTTCTTGTCTTTTATGACAAATTACAATAATTTTTTTTCTAAGATTCTGATTTTTTTTTCCTTTTTCTTTTTTCTTGCTGAGTCTAATGGTAGTATATATGTTTCACGGGAATATCCCTAGTTTTCATGGGTTTTAGTGTGACACATGCATTTTTATTGCCACATTCTTTAGATGCATTCAAAATGACTGCCTGATTTGAATGCTACATGATACATGATACGTTTGTAGAGATGCTGCTGCTTTATCAGAATTCTGGTGCTGGCTAGAGAAGGAAATCTGTAAAAAGGTGTCCCTTACAGAGGTACAAGTTGCGGACAAGCTTCTTGAATTTCGTCAGAAGCAAGATGGCTTTATAGAGACAAGCTTCGACACTATAAGTGGTAGGTCCTCATTTGGTCCTTTATAATATATATTGACTCTCATAATTGTTTTTCTTGCTATTATCTAGAGTTTCATGTATCAGTATGTTTTGTAAATGCTTCAGTTTATGTGGATAATTGTTTGCAGCTAGCATCATTTCCATTTGTGGTTTTCTGTTCTTTTACTGGAATGAGTTCATGACATGGTACATGGTTTAGGTGGTGTGCAGCTAGCATCATTTTTGGCCTACATAAGAAAGTTGATTAGTTTACAGGAAATGGCGTGTTCAGAGCTTTATCAAAATCCTTATATTATATGTGATTCATTTATGCTTGTTTTATTGTTCCATCAAATGTTAATGTGGCTGTACAGCAAAAAATGTGTCGTGTGTGTTCTTGATGTAAATCATAACCGATAGGCCATTTTGCTCCACAGGTTATGGTGCAAATGGTGCTATAATACATTACAGACCAACCCCTGAGAGCTGCAGCTCTGTTGGAAGTGACAATCTCTTTTTGTTAGATAGTGGTGCTCAATATATTGATGGAACTACTGACATAACAAGGACTGTTCATTTTGGTGAGCCTTCCGCAAGACAAAAGGAATGCTTCACAAGAGTTTTGCAGGTAATGTATTTATGTTGGGAACTTTAAATACAAATTTCCTGTAAATTGCTCTTTTCTAGTACTAGTCACATCTAGATCCCTTCTTACTGGGACTTATGTAAATGATGAAATTTTGTTGTAACAGGGCCATATAGCTCTCGATCAAGCAGTATTCCCAGAAAGAACTCCTGGCTTTGTCCTTGATGTTCTTGCTCGCTCATCTTTATGGAAGATTGGATTGGACTATAGACATGGTATCCTTTTTTCAGAGCAAAAAAAGAAAACTTTTCTTGGAAATAGTCTGTATAATAGAATTGTCTAGAAATTATCTTCTCAAAATTGTGTAGAATATAAACTGATGTTTAAATTTGTTATTCTTTCAGGCACAGGTCATGGAGTTGGAGCTGCACTTAATGTTCATGAGGGCCCTCAGAGCATAAGCTATCGGTATGGAAATTTAACAGCTTTACAAAAGGGCATGATTGTCAGCAATGAACCTGGTTATTATGAAGACAATTCATTTGGCATTCGTATAGAGGTGGATTTTCTTTTTCTTTTTTCTTTTTTTTTTTTACTTTGAGTAAAACTGTTATGGACATTCATGGGAAAGAGATATCTCACCATTGTAGCCTAAGTTTTCCTTTGAATCTGCAGAATCTACTACTGATAAAGGAGCTTAGTCTGGCAAATTCTTTTGGTGGTATTTCGTATCTTGGGTTTGAGAAACTAACTTTTGTTCCAATCCAGGTAACTATGAATATGTTTGGTTGAACATAATTTACAGTTTCAAAACGAGTAGTATGGTTTTTAATGTGCAATTTGACTTGTCATGATGCGACCATATTTTTTAGCAATACGTATGCTGGTATCATTTTATCTTATCATTTATGCTAAACATTTATTTTTTTAACTTGCAGAGTAAGCTTATTGACCTGTCCTTTCTATCAAAATCAGAGATTGATTGGGTCAATGATTACCATGAACAAGTTTGGGAAAAGGTAGGCTCTATATCCCTGAGATGCTTGTCTATTTGTACATCTCCATGATGTTGGGCTTGGGGTTATTTTTTCTGAGGAAGAGCAACTATGATTTGTTAAATTCGAGTACGGTTATATCCTCGCTTCTCTTGACCTTCATAGTTCTCTGTTCAGCAGTAAATAAAATGTCGACCATCAGATAATATTTTTTCTAAATGGATTTTATGGAAGACATTCTTTGTTCTTCTTAAAAATCTTGGGATTTCATAATAATTGCATTATTAAGGTCTCCACAACGTTTTGTAGGTTGCTCCATTGTTGAGTGGCGAGGCTCGAGATTGGCTATGGGAAAACACAAGACCTTTTATGTGTAACACTAATTGATAATTTCACACCTGGGTATATCAGAATGATGTGTAGCATGGTGTGATTACAGCAGTCTCTAAAAATGCCATGTCAGCTGGAATTATTGGCTGAATCTGTTGAATTGGCGGAGCTGATGAAACTAGTCTGCACAATTCTACATGGAAGAAAGACGTGGAAGTGATTGGTACTGTGACCGGAGAATCCTTCGTTGGACTTGATTTTTCTACACATAGCTAGGCATAACATTCAAGGGATGAAATATGCTGGTTACATGTTCTTTTTTTCAAATGTTTAATAACTGTAATTGCTCATGGTTTCTTTATTTGTTAAGTTTATATTTTTTTCCCCACAGCATTGTTTATTTGGGAATTGGGATTGTTATCGAAAAGGTCTGGATCATTATGATTGCATAATATTGTACCTGGACGCTTCTCCGAAAACAATCAAAGCGCATTGGAGGTAACTGACGTGTAGAATGTTCAGATGCATATCATGGAAACTAGCATGGGAGCAGTATGGGTACACAAGCCTACGAATGCCTAACTGAACTAAAATTCCACATGAGGCAAGCGAAGACAATAGTTTGGCTTGCTGAGTCGTGGGATGTATGCAATGGAGCAGTCTCGATGGGCATGCATGCACCATTTCACATCTTGACGGTCACTGATGACGGAAAAGACAGTGAAATCTGGGCAAGATTTTTTTTAACAAAAGTGTATAGAAACATTGCACCTTACGAGGCTGCTTGTGCATAATAAATTGTACTAACATGTATCGAGCATTTTGATCAGATTGTTGTGTCTGTTATATATAGGAAGTTGGGTTGGTTTGGAACCAATTAGTAAGGTTTAGATTCCAGACGTTCCTTCAAATGGACCATCAATTGCAAACGGGGTGAAAAATGAACTAAACATGTGTAACATTTTATGCTTTCAAACCTTTTAAAAAGGAGAAAATTCAAACCTTTTAGAAACAAAAGTTATGAAGTAGGGGAACTCAACATTTTGGAATGGAATTACACTAAAAGTTGGCACAACTTTTCAAACTAAGAATCCAAACCGAAACTCTGAATTCTAAACAAGTATCGATTTTCCAAATCATTTAGTTTCAAATACAGTGTGAAATTCAACAGGATTCCAAAACAAAAGTTGTTCATCTATCTCTGTTCAACCGATCTGTAAAGTTTCACATTGTTAGTACTTCGGGAAGTAATTTTTCCAAAGCTTCAAAGTTGGTTACCTAATCTGCCTTCAGCAGATATCCTCTTATCGGATAACCAATTTCGAAATTTAATATCTTTCTATTCCTCGTGAAAATTTCTGTGCATGTCGGTAAGATGGTAGAACACCTTGTCAAGAACATCTCTATCAAGTTTCGTTCACATCGGAGCTCTGTAGATATTTCTTTAAGACCTCCGAAGTTGGTTAATTAATCTGCTTTTCAGCAGATTTTCCATGTTGTCTCATCATTTACCCTTTTTCTAAAGTCAATATCTTTCATCCTACTTTGCAAGAACCTGTGCATGTTGGTTATCTTGTAGACCACATTTTGAAGAACGATTCTACCAAACTTCAACTCGTTTCGAGTTTGTTTGCTAGTCCTTTTTCTGTGCACAAAGTGCCTAAGTATTAATCTGCTTTGGATCACCACCTGCCACGCGGGCCCCACTCGTCAGTCTCACTGTTGGGTCTTCTTCCTTCTGGTGCCAGCGCTCCCCCTTCCGTGGCGGGCATGCAAGGTGGCCACGCCACCCTTGGCAGAGGCCGAGGGACACGCGCCCCTCTCCGTGTCCATGACCCACCCCCACTCCGGCCGACCTTCAGTACCATCTCTCGCCCTCACTCTCACGGTCTCTCCCGGCCGAACGCACCATTCCTCCACGGAGAGCCACCTTCGAGCCATCCCCAACCTCCGTTCCCGCTAGGAAGCTGCGGCCCACCTCGCCCAAGCCTCCTAGTGCCTTACCGCAGCTCCTCTCGCGCTGGATCGAAAGAGATCGAGTTTTACCCCAATTTCACGAGCTCCCAGACTGCCGCCAATCTCCGGCGAAATCTGGCCACTAAAGGTGAGCTCGCCCCGATTCCCTTCGGTTCCGGCCTCCCCTCTTCACGGTGCTTCTATGGGAACCTTCAATCGAACGGATCCTCAGGCATTTGCGCACGGATTTTGACGCAAGCCGCCGACCGGCTGCGGCCACCTCGCCAAGGACACCCGCTCTCCGGCCTCCCTCTGCGACGTCTTCACCCGCTCCAGCTTTCTTCTCACCTCCGGGAAGCTTTCAGTGCCCGCCATTTAGATCCTCGTCAACCCCGCTGTCCGCAAGTCGCCGCCGAAGGTCCGGCGGCGCAACTCCTCGCCGGCAGCCCGCTCTGGTGAGCTCCGCCGCTGGTCGGCCCCTTCTCTGTGCTCCTCTGGCCG
>BCLG01001829.1:84050-98020 GCA_001602295.1 Zoysia matrella
GCGAGCCACCGCCAGGCCGCCATGGCCGGATCGGGTCAGCTCGATCTAGGCGCCGGATCATTTGTGGCCCTAGGCCCAGATCCTGTGCGGCTGCCTGTTCCCGTGAGCCCCTGTGCGGCGCGGTCCCCAGGCCGCCACGTGGCGCCCAATTTTCTATCTTTCAGAAATTATTTAGTAATTGCCAGAAAACTGTTTAATCTTGAAAAAACGCCAAAAATTCATTCTAGCTCCAAAAATTACAAATAATATCCCTTTGGAATTCTCTCATCATGTAGAAAATTTTGGAGCTATCAAAGTTGCATTTTCTGCATTGGATATATTTCTATTAATTAAATAATGTGCATTATGCATTTGTGCAGATCATCATTTTTCATGCATAATTAAAATGTAAAAATTTTATAATTAGCTTCTAATGATTATATTCTATCATCCTAGAATTTATTATAATTTATGTGCATGTATATTATTTTTAAATGATTATTTACTATTAATTAGATATTAATTCATTATAAATTCATAGTTTAATAATAAATTGCAAAACTTGTTCAGAAATTAATTTATAGCCTTATTAATATTATGAGCAACTACAATTGTAGTTTATGCCTTCAGGAACCATATTAAGTAATTTTAGAAGTAATTTCCCTATTATAACCTATTTTAGTACAGTATAGAAAATTCATTCTTTTAGGTTAAAAAAAATCAGAACATTGCCATATACTTACAGAGAGCATGTTAGTTTAATAAACTCATTTTGCATAAAAGCATTCGCATGCCGCTCTTGTCATACGCCTTCATCAACATATCATCGCATGACTTTAGTATTTTATTAGGTGCATAACTAATAGCACTATCATATCATTTCATGCACTTAGCAAACAACGCGGAAGACCAGCAACTTGCTCTAGTTGCTCCGGAGTCGTCCGTCGTTGAAGACATGTCTCTTGTTTGTGCTAACTCTCAGTAAACCGAAGGCAAGCCCCGGTGTATTAACCTTATTTCAATTCTTTTATGTTATCCCTATGTGTGGTATAGTTAATGTACTGTGCATTAAGTTGTAGGAGTTGTTTGAACTCTAGAATGCATGATAGTGTCACTTACTCTATTGAGTATGTATTGGTACAGGTAACTCGATGTAGAGCTAGGCTATGAGTTCTAGTAAATGGTAGAAGTCGAGTGAATGAGAAACCTCACTCGCGAGCTATAGGTTTTATTTTATCTCACACTTAATAAACCTGAGACCGGGCGGAGATAGTGTATAGTAGGGATTGAGAAGGCTGGGCCTTCGCGGTGGTAGCCCCGTCTGTGTTGGTTAAGGACCCATTTGAGTGTGGCCCTGTTGAGCAAGTTTAAACAGTATCGAAAGCAGACGTGGGGCCCAGAAAACTGATGTAGCTCAATACCACAGTGGTTGGACGTCCTCTACCTCTCTTTCGGCGGAGTAGTAGAGAAAAGCTTTGATCTAACTATGGATGCACCCGTCGTGGTGATCGCATAGAGGACCATATGCTTGGGAGCAGTAGGTCTCGGGTCGACCCTATGGTATTGTTGTGAAAGGTGGCCACGTGCGGCTTCTGGGAAGCATGTACGTGTCATGTACTTCAGGTTTGCCTAGCTGGTGTAAATCGATTATAATCGCTGCCCCACACAGTAGCGAGTACCATTTGTTCGCTGTGTCATGTCGTAGTAATAACTCGACTAATAATTAATAATATGATTTGTTGCTTAGTTCATAGTCAATTGTTTGGCAACCATGTCTGCTATAGATTATAGTGCAAATTAAATTTACATTCTGTGAACTTAACTCATCGCTAAAAATTGAAAGTAAGGATCCACTAATATTGCTATGCTTTATGCAAATGGCCATCTCTGTGAGTCAGTCTCTCATGCTTAGGAGTCGGCTGTAGTTGGCTATTTTGACAGGTAAGTCTTGCTGAGTAATTAGTACTCATGGTTTGTTGTTTTTCTTTTTGTGTGTTGTAGCACTTCCTACAGGTAGCTGGTGTAGCTGTTGCGACAAGGAAGTGTGAGAAGGTGAACCCCTGACTAATTGGTCCCGTGAGCCGGTTCCCACCTCTCTGATCTCTGGTAGTGAGGAATGAAGCGTGTTTTAGGGCAAAATATGTTTCATATTAGGAAACCGTCGTATCTCTTCTGTATCGCTTCCGCTATGTTTTAAACTCTGTTTTAAAAATTATCTCTCCCTAGACTACTTGAACCTTATTTTAAAACTTTAATCGGTTTTCTATTTTATATTATCACTGTTGTACTATTTAGGTATTGTTGTTCAATATCACCCGAGATCGATCCTAGGGGAGCCGTCCTGTGTTTTTAGGGCGGTTCTATCACAATATGATTAATTAGTATCGAATCAGATTGGGATAAGATAAAATGTTTATTCATTTTAAACTATAACAAAATAAGGGTCGATTTAGTTTATGAAAGGGTTTGTGGACTGAGTCTTTTTATCACCGCTAACTGCAAGTAATCTCATCCTTAAGCTGCAGGCAAAATCTAGAGGACCAACGGCAGATTTTTCTACCACATTCCATTCAACATGAAACTTGTCGTATACTTCTTCTGTTCTTTAATTGTTGTCACTATTGATTTTTAATATCAACTTTGACCATTCGTTTAATCCAAAAAATCAATTTAAATGTATAAAATTATAAGATGTGATTAAAATATCTTTAATAATAAAGTAAATTATAAGAAAATATATAATATTCATCAAACGTTTTTAAATAATACGAATAGTCAAAGTTAAAATTAAAAGTCAATGGTGACAACAATTAAAGAACGGAGGAAGTTCACTCCAAGCGGACCGAACACTACAAGAGAAGAAAGGAATCGGGTTAATGCCATGGAGGAATTGGTGGCCAACAAGGTGTTGGAAGAATTGCTGGCGGCTGACGTTGGTTGTTTCAACAATTGGAAGGTTACAGCGCGGCTACACGGTGCACCAGGCCATGGGGAGACCGGGAGAGGCTGTGGCAGTGGCAGGGGTTTAGCTATCTACACATGGCGATGGTAGGGGAGGCATTATGGAAGTGAATAATATGTTTGGAGAAAATTTTGTATATTTAGGACTTGAAACGTTGCCTTCTTGATTATGTTGCCATCTGTGTGAATGATTTGTGATCCCAATAGTAAATTTGTGAAGCACATTATCTCTACTGGTAAAAATCTGAAAGACTCATGTTTGGATGGCACCTTGACCCATGGATGATGGTTTATGCATCTCTTTTGTTGAACCGAGCTACAGAGGAAGCTGGAGGCACCTTCAGTCATCGGACTAGGTGGAAAGGCAAATTGTGAATCTTTTATCCACAACCAAGACGTACGACAAGGCCATTGTATTTGTCGATTATAAACATTCAGTGGCTTAATTTCCCTGATGGCATGTATCATTACTACAGCTGCACATATTATTACGTACATGGTCTGAATAGAGGTTTTCGAAACATTTTAAAAACTTTATATTTCAGTTATTATGTAATCTTATCATTTCTCTGGTGAATTCTAGTTATAAGAATAATTTGTTAATTAGGTGTCACTGCATGATCTCATATAATCCTGCATATCACCCATTATCACAGACGGCATTGCAAAATTTTGCAACTGCACGTAAAGAATTGCCTAGCTGCTTATATAAAGCCACCCTCTGCGTTTTGCACATATCATTTGCATATATATTGCTTTTTAGGTATGTATTATTAATATCCCCTTCTGACGAGTGACGACTCATGGTTGGTGGATTAATAAATTTGTGAGTCATGCGAATTGCAAACGTACGCTTCCAAGGTCCTATGTTTTCCATACATATAAATCAACTTGCTCTATATTCATGGCAACTAATTCATCATCGGTTTCTTCCTGAGAGCTCTAGCACGTAATGTAGAGGAATGTGAATGACAAGCTCACAAGCACATTGTGTTTCACGGATACGGTAAGAAAAGGAGGCATCAGGACTTCATTCCACAAACGTAGAGAGTTTCCTAGTAAGTCTATAATGTTTTCACACTAGACTTGCTTATGACCTGCCAGTTACAGTCAATAGTGGGGCCAGCCCTAGAGGCAAGGAGGGACCAGATCAGAGGTCAAAGCTAAATTCATGGTGATTTATCTTAATTTTCCTACCCCACAATATTGTCATGCCTCAAGTCCTAGAAAGAAATTTGCAAAGCAAGGGGGGCCCGAAGCCTAGGCTAGCCTGAACGTGGCTCCGCCATTAGTTATGTCGAAATGCAGAGCGCTGATGCTTGTGTAAATCCTAAGCATTGGAACAATATATATATGTGCATGCATTCTGATAATAGGAAGCCGCTAGCTGAAGAAATCAATTAAATTTGAAGCATGCTATCTAACAGCTCAATTGAATTCATCGAGGAGAATGTTTTGTACAAGATATGTTAAAAGATAAAGTAACCAGCAAAGGTGGATCTATTTTAAGCAAAAAAAAAAACATTGGAGCTTGTGATTGGACAGTTTAAATTTTCATTCATTCTATTGAATTAATGGATAAAGAAGGAAACAAAAAATCTGAATGATGGCTGGGCACTTCATTGCTAGTAGAGTGCACGGTATCTGCTGGGGATGCACTATTTAATAATCAATATGGTTTTAAAATATTGACACCGTCAATTTTAATTGTTACCTTTGGCCATTTGTCTTATTTAAAAAATATGACAAAAATATTGTATATTTTTTCTATAATTTATTTTATCATTAAATATTTGAAACATGATTAATGATTTTACACATTTGAACAAATTTTTTAATAAGACGAAGGGTCTAGATGATGTTAGAAGTCAATGTTGTCAATATTAATGGTGTATATTTTTTTCAATGTTTCATGTATCAGAACTTATTGTGACATTCAAATTATCTTATGTATTTTAGCATTCTTAAATGTATCAGATGACAACATTTGTTAGACTAGAGCATTCTGTTGGGACTTAAATATCTAAGCCCGGTGTCTGTGAAGTGATTTCAGAGCATAGTAGGTTCATGTTTAGGGATGCAAGTTTTCAAATTAGTGGGTCGGTCCACGACCCAAAAAATCTCTTAAATGAACTAGGATTTTATCCCACCTATACAAATTAATTACCTAAATATACTAGGGAGATGACTCATAACTACCCATTGGTTACCCATTTGCATTCCTACTCATGTTTGCCGACACTATTACTGGTGTTTTCCTTTAAATAGAAAGTTATATTCGTGGCAAATGCAAACACGCGAGAGCCGATCAAGAGGGAAGTGCCAGGGAAAAAATTTCTGATATGATAATATGGGTATATTTAGTCAGCTGTTCATCGATTCAAGTCGATCTCTCATGTGGCACAGGAGACGTACTGATCAGCAGTGCAACACATGTGATATGACTGAGAGGCATTGTAGAAACCAAAGCTACTAATTTTCAGGTGTGACCAGTGCAAATTCGAGTTGCTGTCTGCGCGCTTGCACCTGATTGGAACCCATTGATTCACTACTTTGCAACCAATGTTAGTTACTGTTTGCTCGAAAAGATGATTCATCCATTTGATGTCAGATGGTATGTATTTGAAACGGCAAAATTGCAGCTGTCAGTCCCTACCAAGTCAAACATCAGAAAAGCAGTGATAATAGAGATGAATAGCAGTTTTACAACATATCGTTATGGCCGGCAACAGTCCATGAGTCAGCTGCTCGATTTAAACATGCACAGCAAGAGCGCGCGCACAACTCTCCACTGGGAACCTGACATGTACTTTGTGCAACTCATATAAGAGAATCAATTACTATTGCTTACCAGTGAAATAATTCGATAATGGTAATTATTGTTATATTTGGGTGCATGTCAGATTATATGATTCAATCTGCTATCTTCTTCCCTCACTCCTTCCCACACGCACACAGAACCGGTTCGGCTGAGCATCACCGGCCGGCGGGTCAGTAGGGGGCAAGCCCACTTACTAGCCATCATCAGTGGTTGCTCGTCCTGTTGCTCACATGCACACATTAATTCCTCCCATCTCACTACTACCGACAGATAGCCTGTCGCTGAATAATGCCACTTTTACCGACTTATAGTCAGTGATTAAAAAAGGTCAGTAAAAGTCCGCTGTGGTGTAGCGTCTTCTTCCCCAATGGCCCATCAACTTTTCCCCATATGCATGCGTGGCTTTGCATGCTTTCTTCCTCGGAATGTGATAGATTGCTCTTCCACTTGAAAATAGAAGTTTCACTGTTGTTGGAAGTCAATACTCGGTGCCACTTTCACCATTATATTACTTATCTGGTTTCATGCGCTGAACCAGAACAGAATGGCTGAGCAAACAAGAACTGTCCAACCAGCTCTTGTCATGCATCGACTGGTGAAAGACGGGGTGGTTTCAGGCGACTGGAAATTAATTAGCAGCCTCTTATGTATTTGCTTTGGGTTGGGATGCGTCAGGAGAATTAGATCATGTGAGAACGAACATCCGTGCACCAGAACATTGGTTGGGTCCAGGACGCACGCGTCCAGGCTCAGAAGCTAAAGGCAAAGTGCATAGGTATGGTCAGTGCTGGCTGTGCTTAAGCGCATGTTTGCATGGTTAATTAGCTAGGATGACATTTCTTATAAAATGATCAAAGGATCACTTTGGTTAATTGGCAAAATCTGCAGATCTCATTGGGAAAAAAATCACTCAAACAATTGTTTTTTTCCCGTTCAATAGGATGTGCCGTAGAGGTGCGGCAAACGAACAGGCCGAGAGTGCAACAGTGCAAAATAAGTACACACAATCCTTCAGGTGCGGCAAACGAACTGCTGCAACCAAATAATGAAATCTGCCGGACTCCAAATCTTAGCTTGGTGGAAAACATGGCTAGTCACGACATGCACTGGAGATTGTTGTTGGCTAAACACCCTTGCGTTACGTTCTAGCCACAACATCCAGAGTAGTAGCAGGATGACGAGGGAGTCGAAACTTTGCGCCTAGCTTTGACCACCCACTTACGTACGGCTTTGCGCCTAGCTACGGTCACCAGCGGAGCCAGCTCTGGAGGCAAGGAGGGGCCGGATCGAATATTAAAGCTGATTTAATTACATGGTGATTTATCTAAATTATCCTCCCCCACAGTCTTGTCGTACCTCAAATCCTCAAAGAAATTTGCAAAGCAAGGTGGCCTGGGGCCAGGCTAGCCTCATGTGGCTCCGCCACCGGTTACGATAGAGGATTCCGGTCACGTTCAATAAAGGTGATGTCACTGAAAAAGAGGCAGCACCGAGAACCAGAGCGCTGGTCCCTTAAATTGGAGAATGTTTTGTACTACAAGATATGCAAAAGATAAATTATGTGGAACAGTAAAAGTTTATCTATTTAAACCAGAAAAAAATGGAGCTTGTGATTTCAGCAGTAATAAATCTCCATTCATTTCATTGAATTATTAATGGATGAATAAGGAAACAAAAATCTGAATGATGGCTGGGAAATTTAGTCAGCTATTCTTCGATTTGAGTCAGCTATTCTTCGATTTCATTGAATTATCTGTTTAGTCAGCTATTCTTCGATTTGAGTCTCAGGTGGCACTCGAGACAAACTTATCAGCAGTGCAACACATGCGATATGACTGGGAGGCATTGTGGAAACTAAAGCTACATATTTCAGGCGTGTCCAGTGCAAATTCTAGTTGGTGCCTGCACCGCAGCACTAGATGAAAGCCGTTGATCACCACGTTGCAAGATGCAACCAATATTTGTAGCACAGGATCTACTGACGCTGAAATGTAGGCAATGTTATCAACGTTCACAATCTTGCAGTCATTTGCAGATTCACTGTGAGTTCTTAAATTGTTATCGTCGTTGACTTCTAATATCATTTTTGACCATTCATTTTATTCGAAAAATAACTATCATATATTTTGCTATACTTTGCTTTATCATTAAAGTTATTTAAACTAATTTGACACATTCCTACTAATATTTTGAATAAGATGAATAGTCAAAGATTTAGAAGTCAACAACGATAACAGTTTAAGAACAAATAAAGTAATCTTAATGAGCCTTTAGAATCTTAATCATGCTTGTCAGTGCAGGTATGTGAATTATTAGTTAGGTTAATTATAACCCCTATATATTTTCCTAAATAGAATTAAACAGCCATTTAAATGGCTTCTAAACACTAGTAGACTGTTATCCTCATCTAGGCCTAAACGTTGTCTCTAAGGAATCAAATGGTCTCTAGACGGGATTAAACGGCTTTTAAGCGCTAGATGATGGTTGCCGACTGTCTATCATTTACCATTTAGAAAAACAGGGATTATAACTAACCATGACACATCATGGAAGGAGAGCAACGACAAGGGCCTCCTGCTTCCAGCTGTCCCATGACTGGTGTAACATCCCGAAAATTTTGAATTAATCAAAGTGTCAGTTTCCCAACTTTTCGTTCAGTCCGGATTCTCAAATTAATCGAAGTGAAGATTATTCCAATTTTGTTTCGTTCCAATTCGAACTTCTTCATTTCAATTTTTCTGGGCATCGAAATAATTTTGGTCCTTGGACTGAAAATTATTTTCTGAATTTCCTAAATAATTTTCCTAAATAATTTTTTTTTCTCCTCCTTATCTTTTCCCCATCAACCCCTTGCCTTGATCTTATCTCTCAAGTGGTATTTAAAACACTTCTAAATCTTATCCACTCTCTCCTCTCTCATTTTCTTTTCTTTCTTTTCTCTCACGCCACGCAGAACAGGGTCGGGCGAGCGACTCCCTGCTCGCACCGCCCGAGAGCCGCCGCCGCCGCCCTTCCGATTTCGTCGCCCAGACAAGGACCCCGTCCTGCCGTCGCGCCACGAATCTCGTCCGCGGCGCGTCGTCTCCGTCGACCACCTCGTCGCCCGCACGCGCATCCCCGTCGTCCTCCGCGCGTCGCCCGTCTCCGCTCTTTGGTCGCGGGCTCCGATCCAGCGCCTGCTCCTGTCGACCGCGAGTCCCCGCGCACGCTCGTCAACCACGCTTCGATCCGCATACCCTTCTGCTGCATCTCGCCGCTCAGCAGCGTCTCCATCACCGCTTCGCCATACTTGACCAGGTTCGGTTTCTCGTGCGTCATTTACCTGTTGTGCTTATCCAATTTGCGCGTCATCACGTTGATTGCTAGGCTGATTGATTTCAGCACGCCTTTGTCAACTGCTTCAAGCCTCGATCTCCGTGCATCTTTGGTCGAGTCCGTCCAGACATCCCGCGTTGATCCATCTGCATTGACCTTCGCATCCTACTCTGCCTTTGGTTGTTTCGTTCCATTGCTGATTTCCCTTGCGCCCTCTTCTGTGGTGAAATATCAAATTTCTCTGTGAGATGCCTCATTAGTAGATCGTTGTGATGTTACTTGCAAGGTTGTTAGATGCGAGATCTGAGCGTTCCTTGGCTGTAGTGGAGTCGGCAGTCTGCAGGTCCTGCAACGTTTTCTCAGTGCCGTAGTTCCTTTTTAGAATTGTTGGTGTAGTAATCTTCAAAAGTCCGTAGAGCCTTCATTTGAGTTCCAAAAGTTTTTCAAGTTGTTCCGTTAGATTCGTCATGTTGAGATCGTCGTGTAGAGACTTTCCGACGAATTCCTTTCGAGTCCGTTTAGCCTCGTAATTTAAATTTGAATTTAAATTCAAATTTAAATTATCGCGTAATTAGTGTCTAATCCCTCTTGTTCGTATTGTGTTTAGCTGCTGTTCCCGAGGAGGAGTTCTGCGAGCCAGCTCAGTTCGACGATTCAGATCCCGACTTCGATCCTGACTTGCCAGGCAAGCCGCGTTCCTTGATCACTTTGTTCCCGGCATTTAAAACTGCATGTTTTGTTTGCAACCTTAATTGCATGCCAACTATTTTAAAATGTGCTAGCAACATTCCTAAGCCGTGCCAATTTACTGTTCCACAAATATCAACCCTAGGACTGCTTTAGTACATTTGTTTTACTTTTATGCTTAGCCAAGCTTAGTCGCATTTATTTTCATCTCACACCTATCACTATAAAATGGAATTTGTGTTAAATGCTTTTGAACTGTGCTTCAAATGTGTGAGTATTGCAAATAACTATACATAACTATTTAGCGGGGGCAGGTTGAAGTATGAGGAGCTAGAGGACTTTTGAGAAGTCCCTGAGGGCGTACCTGTTGCGGATACAACGGGAAGATCCGGGCTGGGATCTTTCCGAGAGTCTTGTTGTTGGTGTTGAGGTTGGAGATTGGTGCCTGCCCCGGCAATTAAGGACCGAGTCCTTCGAGCCTTGTACGCTCAGTTGACAACCATGCACACCACGTTACCTTGTATGGGCAGTTGGCTTGATCTTGAAGCTTGCCGAGACTGGTTGTTTACCCGTGGGTTGGCGGTGTAGTGTTAGTGTAGTGTAGAGCTCTGACTCCCCACATGAGATCGAGATACCCCACCTGATCAATGGTAGGCTCTTCACAACTTCAGGACCTGATTGCGTAGGCTTCTGGGATCCCTATCCTGGAGGACGGATGACGCCAGTTAAAGCTTGTGGACGGGTCTTGTGTGTTCGTCGGGGCTACGACGGTAGTTCCCGATGACGCATCCCGTGAGTCCAGGTGCATAACCTCTGCAGAGTCTTTAGTCGATGCGCATTGCTACGTCCTTTTTGAAGGACACCCCTCTGAGTTGTGCTCCTCGTTGAGTAGTTTTGTTTTTCTCCCTCCTCTCCTTTTTCAAATATTTTTGATTCCGGCCTTTGAGCTGTGGCCGAGTGTGGAGATTACATCGGCATTAAAATGAACCCTCGTCCGAGATAACGGAGATCTCTGCGGGGTAAGATAATAAAATTTGACAAGTTTGAAAATAAAGCTTTCTTGCATCTTTAAATAAAATAAATGTTTTAAAATTGCATTTAACACTTGAGCCATGCCTTTACCCTTGAAACCATTTGCATGCATACATTGTTGTTAGGTAGTACGTGGTTTGCTGAGTATTCGTACTCACGGCTTTCTAATTTGTTGTTTTCAGAGGATACTCTCAGCTTTGACTTCGACTACGTCTCTGACGGTCCGTGACGTCCGCTCCTGCGGTCAAGCTAGCCTGTGTGGAGGAGGTTCGCTACTGCCGCCATGTTGATGCTTCCGCCGTTGTTTTTGTTGGATTCACGATAGTGTTATATCTGCTCTGAGATATTTCCGGCCTGCGTGCCGATGGACCTCTTTGGAGGATTTTATTCTAATAATTTCACTCTGATCTACTATTTCCTAATTTGTTTCTTGTTTAATATTTCTGTTATGGTTTCTTGATTGATCGCTTGTGATATCGTGATTGCCAAACTTCTGGGATTAGCAATGTCACGAGAGATCGGGACTTATCGAAAGGTAAGTGAAAACCCGGTCGTTACAACTGGGTAACCAAAAATTGCATGTGTTGGTCTTAAATGTACATGGAAATGAAGTCACCCTTAGTCGTTAAAATTTGCAACTTCAGTAGTAACACAGAAGATGAGTTCCATAAATTAGACAGAAGATGCAGCAAGCAAAGGCTCCTTACATCGCTGTAGGGTTAGGAGGCATCGTGAACAGGATCTGCAAGGGTGTAATACACAGCCAAAGTCCAAAGCTGCATGTTACAATTTATGCGTGGGGCTTGATTTAAACTACTTGCGTCAATAGGTAGGAACACGCTTACTTCGGCACACGGCCTTCACGTCGTCTTATCATACCAATCAGAAGAACTTGGGCTTTCTTCTCTTCTGCCTAGACTGTTAATTAGCAGTAATCCTGACATGCATGGTTCATGGTGGGTCGTGTAAATGTTTGCTGTGGAGTCAGTTCAGCTCGCCGTCGGCATGTCGAGGCGAGAGCGTCGCGTCGCAGACGAGCCCAGTGCAGGATCAGTCGAGGGTGCTGCGTGAGGTAGTCGGAGTTAGTTGGGGTCATGGTTGCGTGAGCCACGCGTTTGCTGAACTCGTCGTGCGCATGAGCGAGCAGTTCGGGCATGGCGTCGTGCGCATCGTGCGAGGGAAAGCCGGACAGTGGAGGCGGTTGCTCTACGACGTTGCTGGCTGATAAATACCCCATGTATCCCTCTGTTGGAAGTCCAGTCCAGTGAATCAAAGAGGCCGAGATAAAGGCGAATGTGTCACCGCTGCGTTCGTCGCTGACCAAAAATGTGTGCACTGTTCATCTTTAACCTCTCGTTCGGGATAGTCGGAACTCCTGACCCCGTTATCCGAGGGCTCCTCATTTCCCCCCACTGACAAGAGGGCCCTTCTAAAAAAACTCGTCCCAACCCCGGAGCCGTAAATGAGTGCGATCTAACGGTTGCCCAAACCCCCGAACAACGTTGGAGGTAAAAAAATCCGCTTTACCTCTCGCCTCTGCTTGTGTGTGAGAGTTTGGGTGTATCCTAGGCTGTTCCAACATCGACTACATAAGGTCACTCTACCGATGGATCGCAGTTTGTTGCAGTACAATCCCATGGTTCACCATTCTGTGAGATCACGTACTACTACTGCCTGCATCACATTCAGCTACTCACGGTTAACCAAGTACTCCTAAGTAATTAAGCCAGCTACAGGAGTACTGCAGCCGTACGCTCGGGCTCAATGAAATGCGGCTTGGCTGTTGTGACATCCCGAATTTTAGGAAAAGTCTAAAAATACGTAATTCAAAATTTTTTCTAACTTTCACCCTAACTATTTTCTTTCCACTTCTCACCTCTTCTTTTCTTTCCTATTTCAAAAGGTGAAAACCTCACTAAATTAAAACTTATCTAAATTGAAGATTTCAAAATATTAAAATTTGAGGTGTGACAAGTGATTGAGCCCCTTTTTGGTTTTTCTCTTTCTTTTCGTTTATTTTCTTGTGTTCTTTTGAATTTCAAACTTATTTCAATCCTTTAAATTCTAAATTCGACAAACTTCTCTGAAATTGAAATTCATTCAACTCCTTCGAACCCAATGCTTGTGAATTCTTGTCTAATCGAATTCCTTAAATTCCAGACCCGCCTAATTCCTGTGAAACCTATTTACCTCATTCAAATTAATATACTCCATTCAAATAACCAATTATCCTCCGAATTTCATAGAATAAAATATATTCAGAATTTGAAGATAATCCTAAAACGAAAGTTGTTCATCTTAAAAGGTACTTCAACCTTGCAAAATTTCACATTTATCAGAGCTCGGCAAATTGACCTTTTGAAGGAAAAACAGAGGCTGCTGCTGAAATTCCGAAAAAATCAGAAAAATAGAAAAATCCGGCGGGCCCACTTGCCAGCGACCTTCTCCCTTTCCTCTGTCTTCTTCCTCGCGCCGCACACGCCCAGGCAGCCTCTGCTCGCCACGCCACGCGCCTAGCCACGCGCCGAGCGAGCGCCCTTCACCTCGGACACGTGCTCCTCCACGTGTTCGCCGCTCTCACACGATGTTTCCCCGACTAAACGGCGAGCTCCTCCTTGCCGCCTTAGCCGTTCCAGCCACCGGCGACCAAGCCGCTGTCGGCCTTGTCCCTCACCTCAGCTCCAACCTCGCGCCCTGTCCCTCTCACTCTCGGGACCACGCACCGCATCTCCTCCACCCAGAATCGGGCCCCGAATCGACCCTTTCCCCTCCATTACCGGACACCGCTGCTCATCAATCGCTGCCGCGATTTCCGCTGTCCGGCGAGCTCCCTTAGCTCCAGGCCACTTAGGCACCACTGCCCCTAGCTGCTGACTCAACTGGTCTGCCGTGCCCAGTCGGAAATCGATCGGAGCCGAGCTATCGCCGCTCGTTGCCATGGCGCGCCGCCCTCCTCTGTGGCCGGTGCTCCTTGGCGTTTCCCCGATGAAACTGAGCCCAAGGAAAGGATCCTCGTATCGTCATCGAGCTCCTCCATCGGAATCCCGAGCTCCTCGACGCCGCCCCTGCCCTAACGTCGTGTGCCGCCGTCGTGCGTCGCCTCTGCAACTAACGTCGATGCACTGCCGTGCCTCCCCTGCTTGCTCGAGCACAGGGAGAGTTTCAGCACGCCGCC
>BCLG01001830.1:5187-15686 GCA_001602295.1 Zoysia matrella
CTAGCGTCAGGCGCAGCAACGGGTTCGTCTCCGTGACGGACGCGGCGGGGAGCGATGAACGCAGCTGCCGATCTGGCGGAGATGAAGGCCATCCTATGTTGGGATATGAAGTGAATAAGCTGCAGTCAATCTGATCAAAGCTCAGATTAAGACATGACACCAGGTACTCCGTATATGCTAATGAGTTTACGATGCGACATGTAAACAAGATTCACGGGAGTGTTTTCTGGTATCACAGGGAAATAAACTGCATTATCAGGTGGCTAAGAAACTGCACACTGTTAGAAAGTGCCAGAGCACATCGTTGGATCAGGTCGTGCACTCAGAGCACGTCCTCCGGAGAAAAAGTCATGAGAACGTTAGTGATGATCGCATTGTGTGGCGTCCGTGGCGTGCGTGATGTAGTGCCTTGAATATCGGATCACATGATCCCTCTGTAATTCCTGAATGTTGTACGTTGTCTATAAATATCAAATGATCCGTCAAGGATCAGTGCGGTTGCACAATTCTCGTTCCCAGTTACAGTTTTACATGGTCATCAGAGCCAGGTTTCATTGCGAACTCTGATTCAGCCATGGACACCACCCCAGACTCAGCAACCTCTCGATCCACAAATTCTTCCGCCACCCAGTTCGGCCTAATCCCTACACCCTCGTTCACTCACATGATCAATGTGAAGCTTAATCAAGGGAATTACCTTCTGTGGAAGGCGCAGCTGCTTCCCTACCTGAGAAGCCAGGGACTTCTCGGGTATATCGATGGGTCGATTCCTTGCCCCAATCAAACAGTGACCGTCAATTCAGAAGAAAGAGGCGGCGCTAGAAGGATTATCGTGAACCCTGAGTTCACGGTCTGGTACCACAATGATCAGATGGTACTCAGCCTGATCAACTCCTCTCTGACTGAGGAAGTACTCGGCAATGTCGTCAGTGAAACGACATCACGTGGCGTCTGGATCACATTGGAGAAGAATTATGCATCAACTTCTCGTGCCAGAATCATGCAGATAAGACTGCAACTCGCCACAATTCAGAAGAAAGTCAGAAGAAAGACATGAAGATCAGTGACTACTTCAACAAGATGAAGAGCCTTGCTGACACTCTGGCGGCTTTTGGAAAGCCACTGGATGATGAAGAGCTAATTGCCTACATGATGCGAGGTCTCGGTGATGAGTATGATCCAATAGTTACCAGCATTACTACTCGTACTGATGCATACAGCCTCAGCGATGTCTATGCGCATATGCTCAACTTTGAGATGCGCCTCAAGCAGAACAACTCCTCCTTTTAGGTGCCAACTGCCAATCATGTCAGCAAGAATCAGTCCCGTGGAGGAGGTAGACAAGGCCGTGGACGTGGTAGAGGTGGCGGCCGACAGACAGGTGGTCGTGGAACTGGTCCACGAGATGGTAACCCCTGTCAAGTGTGTGGAAAGAATGGTCATGATGCACTGAGATGCTGGTACAGATTTGATCACTCGTATCAAGCTGAAGATACTGTCAAAAGTGCAGCAGCTGTCACCAACAGTTATACAGTCCATCCAAACTGGTACGCAGATACGGCAGCAACAGATCATATCACAAACGACCTTGATCGTCTCAGTATGAAGGAACGCTACAATGGTGGAGAACAAGTACAAGTCGCCAACGGAGCAGGTTTGTCCATAACCCATGTAGGAAATTCTTTTATTACTGCTGCCTCTCGTAATATCTTGCTTAAAAATGTTTTACATGTTCCCCACATCATTCGTCATCTCTTGTCAGTTCACAAACTTGTTTCTGACAATAATGCATTTGCTAAATTCCATCCCAACTGTCTTCTTGTCAAGGATCGAGCAACGAAGGAGGTTATTCTAACAAGAAAATGTGAAGGTGGTCTTTACTCCATTCCAAATAAAAGATTAATGCAAGCCTCCTTCACTGCCAAGGTCACCAGAGAACTGTGGCATAGGAGATTAGGACATCCAGCACCATCTATTGTTCATCGAGTCTTAGAGGAAAACAGTCTAGCTGTAGCCAAGAATAATAGTCTCCCTGTCTGTGATGCTTGTCAACAGGGCAAAGTTCATCAATTTCCCTTTCATTCCTCTTCACATGTTACTTCTTGCCCTCTTGAACTTGTGCACACAGATGTCTGGGGACGAGCCCGTGTCTCTGTCAATGGCTTTAAATATTATGTTAGCTTTGTGGATGATTTCAGTAGATTCACTTGGATTTACTTTTTGAAACACAAATCAGATGTTGAATCTGTTTTCATGCAATTTCAGTCTAATGTTAAACGTCTCCTTGGCAAGAAAATTTGCACTGTACAATCAGATTGGGGTGGTGAATTTAACTGGCTACACAAATACTTTCAGAGCATAGGAATTACCCATCATATTTCTTGTCCTCACACCCATCAACAGAATGGAGTAGTAGAGAGAAAACACAGGCACATTGTTGAGACTGGACTCACTTTGCTTGCCCAGTCTCAAATGCCAATTAGATTCTGGGATGAAGCATTCCATTCAGCCTGCTTCTTGATAAATAGAATGCCTGGTCGCGTGATTAATAATGATACTCCATTATATCGTCTTCTCGGCACTAAACCAGACTACAATGCTCTGAAAGTGTTTGGCTGTGCCTGCTGACCCAACCTAAGACCATACAACTCAAGAAAACTGGAGTTTAGAATAAAACAGTGCGTTTTCATAGGATACAATGCTAATCACAAGGGTTACAAGTGCTTAGACAGGGAAACTAGACGTGCGTACATTTCCCGAGATGTTGTCTTTGATGAACTTGTTTTCCCTTTCATGAGACAGCCTCACATCTCTGACAAACAGCCACAAAATCTGAACCAACCTTCAGTCCTTCCTACTGCTACTCTGAAACCTCTGTACAGTGAGCAAAACCTCACTGAACAAAATCCGACAACAGAGAACCTTGATGGCAGTCCAGTAATAGCTGAACTTTCTGCAAGCAATGGGCAAACTAACTCTGACAGTGACCCTATGAGTCCCAATTCTCATGTACTTGCAGGACCTGAAGCTGAACAGAATGAAGAACAACAAGATAATGTTGCCAGTTCAGATGCAGAGCCAGCTCAACCTGCACATCAGATGGTCACAAGATTGAAAAACAACATTATATGGCCGAAGCAATTTACTGATGGAACAATAAGGTATGCAGCATTGAGTACTAAGTCTATTACTGAGCCGACTTCACATATTCAGGCTCTTCAGCAACCAGAGTGAAAAAATGCCATGGATCAAGAGTATGCAGCACTGCAGAAAAATCAAACTTGGACTCTTGTTCCAGCCATGAGGGGAATGAACCTCATTGATAGTAAATGGGTTTCAAGCTGAAGAGAAAAGCAGATGGCTCCATCGACAGGTTTAAAGCCAGGCTGGTTGCAAAAGGTTTCAAGCAGAGATATGTGATTGATTATGCTGACACTTACAGTCCAGTTGTCAAACCAACTACTGTCAGAGTTTTACTGTCCTTAGCTGTTTCAAGAGGCTGGTCACTTCATCAAATTGACATCCAGAATGTTTTTCTACATGGTGTTTTGGAAGAAGAGGTGTATATGCATCAGCCCCCAGGATATGAAAATAATCAGCTTCCCTCTCATGTGTGTAAGTTACACAAATCACTCTATGGATTGAAACAAGCACCCAGAGCTTGGCACTCGAAGTTAACCAGAAAGCTTTTTGATCTGGGTTTTACATCTTCAAAGGCAGATGCTTCATTATTTATTATGAACAGAAAGGGGCTGGAAATGTATATGTTGATATATGTGGATGACATAGTAATTGTCAGCTCATCACAGTCTGCTACAAACAAACTGATTGAGCAGCTGACCAAGGAATTTGCAGTCAAAGATCTCGGCACACTGGACTACTTCTTGGGGATTCAAGTCAAACCAGATTCAAGAGGGACTGTTTTGTCACAGAAAAGATATGCAGAAGACCTACTGAAGAAAGCCAATATGCATACCTGTAAGGCAATCTCTACACCTATGACAACTGGTGAAAAGTTATCCAAGGATCAAGGTTCTGCACTGGATGACAGTGCACAATTTTGGTACAGAAGTATTGTTGGAGGTCTGCAATACTTAACCATAACCAGGCCAGATCTTTCCTTCTCTGTTAATAAGGTTTGTCAGTTTATCCAAACCCCCACAGATGTGCATTGGGCAGCAGTGAAAAGGATATTGAGGTATGTGAAAGGAACAATCAGTCAAGGACTGATGATACACAAGTCTGCAGTCTTACATCTCAGTGCATACTCAGATGCTGACTGGGCAGGATGTCCAGATGATCGACGTTCAACCAGTGGCTTTGCAGTCTTCTTTGGAAAAACTCTGGTTTCATGGAGTTCAAGAAAACAACCCACAGTTTCAAGATCATCCACTGAGTCTGAATACAAAGCTATAGCCAATGTTACGGCAGAACTTGTTTGGATTCAATCATTGCTCAAGGAACTTGGTGTTCATCAAGCAAAACCTCCGGTCTTATGGTGTGACAACTTAGGAGCTACTTATCTCACTGCTAATCCTATGTTTCATGCTCGCACCAAACATATAGAGGTGGATTTCCATTTTGTGAGAGAACAGGTAGCTTGCAAAGCGCTGGAGGTCAAGTTCATCTCAACCAAGGATCAACTTGCAGACATCTTTACAAAGCCCTTATCAAGAATGCCATTCAGATCAATTTGCAACAATCTCAATATGGGAAACCCATGTTGTGATTGAGGGGGAATGTTAGAAAGTGTGACTAAGCCGTTAGAGCCAGAGCACATCGTTGGATCAGGTCGTGCACTCAGAGCACGTCCTCCGGAGAAAAAAATCATGGGAACGTTAGTGGTGATCGCATTGTGTGGCGTCTGTGGCGTGCGTGATGTAGTGCCCTGAATATCGGATCACATGATCCCTCTGTAATTACTGAATGTTGTACGTTGTCTATAAATATCAAATGATCCGTCAAGAATCAGTGCGGTTGCACAATTCTCGTTCCCAGTTACAGTTTTACAATGCTATCATACAACATACGGATTCTGGATTGATTAGACGTCCATCTGCAGTCTCAAATATGTAGCCAGTTAGTATGTCACAGAACTGGAAGATTTTGTTTCGTCTACAAAATTAACGGAGAGGAAATGAACATCTATCTATCTAATTCTGACGTCCTCAAATTTCTAGAGGATTTCAGTACCTCCGACTTGCTGTTCTGAGAATGGTGTAGAATGGCGTCTGTGAACTGCAATGTTTGTGAACTGATTGTGTCAAATCTTTCACTATTCTGGTTTTGTTCAGTTCACACTACGTTACTATTTGTTAGCACAGAATTTCAGTTCTAGATAGTGTGAACTGGTAGTGTGTAGAACCTGATTAGGTTTCAGTCTAGCAAGCTGATTAGTTTTTAGTTTTGAGTCTAAGAACCAGATTAGTTTGTATCAGATTGGGCTGCCTCGTTCCCGTTTTTGATGAAAAAGAGAAAATGTTGAATTTTGACAGGATGGCATGTACCTGATGCAACTTCGCTGTCGATTAGTTCACTGATCTGTGGTCGCAGCATCAATTTTTTTCTCTTGCATTTCTTGTATTCCAACACTACTCTGGATGAACCTGGTACTCGACTTACTAGAACAGGTTGTTGTTCTTGAGTATTTTCTGGAGATATGTTCTGGAGAATGGCGTTTGTGAAATGGTGGCCATTTGTTTTAATTGAATTTTCATGGTACAAATGCACTGTTTTTAATCTAGGAAGCAATGTCAGTGAGTAGGATAATAATGTGATTATATATAATATATATGTATCTTTATTATTATAAATAAATATTATTACAATGGTATCTGATTTTTGATTGCTAAGTTTTTATGAAATAGCAAGACAGAGGCATACAAAATAGCATTCGCCATTGATCCTAACCATGCATTAAATAGTTTAAAAACATTGAAATAAACATCCTATTGTATAATCTGTTCTTAAGCTATATCTATATCAAACTTCAGCATCTATAAGACGACCCTCTGTCTCTTCACTGTACATGCCCGCGCGCGAGGTGCTGGGATGACGACGAGGGGATCGAAAGGTTCGTCCTGTCGGAAGGGTCAAGCTGATTAATCAGAGACTGTCAACCTGATTCCCCGGATCTGGAGCTGGTAACAGAGGTTTAACTATGCCTTCCTTCCGTGGCGTCTCGGTCGTCTTCCACGTTGTGGTTTTGATTATTCCTGGCACAAGGGTCCAGGGGCTCTGCCATGGATCTTCGTTTCTCTTCGTGCGTCGTAGTTTGCTTTCCATTGACGCAACGCGATGGACCGGCGTCTCGCCTTCCGTTGTTCCTGGTCAATCGACCGAGGAATCAGTGCACACGACTTTACAGTTATTTCTGAGCCTCACCCTCGGTACGCTACGACAGAACCCCCCCAAGAAAAGATGAGAGTTCGACTGCATTGTATCCGCCGCCAGCTATGGGCTTGTTCATTTGGTAGTAGCATAAATCTACGTTTTTCCGATACGGCGATACGGATACGGCGATACGGTACGCCGATACGTCGACACGGTAACCGACAAAAAAAACCCGATACGCCGACACGTCGAGTATATATAAATATTATTTAAATTCTACAAATAATATCAAATATGCCAAAGATTGAGTTATATATTAAGCTAAAGGTTCTAGATTCGTGGACCACAAAAGCAACAGAGCTGCTGATTCAAGTTTAGAGAACTAATCATTACAATATCAGTGCATTAGCGTTAGTGCTATAAATGACGCACAGTCATTCTAAACAAAAGGCTAGTATGGATGCATCAGTGTTAGTGTTATAAATGACGCAGTCATACTATTAACAGAAGCTTAGACTATTTCACTGTCAGTCTATCACGAAGCCTCAAACTTCTTTATCTTCGGTTATCATCAACTCAAACTCAGGTTCATCCAAACTGAGTTCGGCAGCTTGAAGAATGCTAACACCATCAAAAGTATCACAACCATCTGTCCCAACATCCCATATGTGACATGGCCTATTTGCATATTCTGCAGTGCTCCTTGACAGAAGACGCAAGTTGTTATGGACAAACACTAAATCCTCAGCACGTTCAGGGGTGAGCTTATTCCTTCGCAAGCTATGAATGAAGCTATAGGTGCTCCAATTTCTTTCACAGCAAGAAGAAGAAGCTGGCTGGCCCAATAGTTTAAAAGCTAAACTTTTCAGCTCAGGGGTCCTAGACCCATAAATGCCCCACCATTGTAGTGGATCAGCAAAATGAGCTCTGTCTTCAATTGAGTCAGGTACAGCAAAGATGCCTCTTTTTTGAGCGAAATCAGCAAATTATTGTTTAACTTTTCTCAGGTCTTCAGCAATGGGAAAGAACTTTTTAAAGCACTCATTCCTTAGCTCTGAAACTTCAGGATCAACATCTGGGGCTACACGGTTTGAAACTTCAGCAAGCCATTGATCAGTATAGTATCTTGGAACTAGGAAATGAGCCAAACAATGGAGAGGAGTATTGCTTTTGAGCCACCGATCATGCAATATTTCACTCACAGTTTCAATGAAGTCCGAGTCTTCATACAACTCCTTTCCTTCCTTCCTATAAATAATAACTTTAACTTTCTCAATCATACTGTCCCACATCTCATATATCAAATGAAGACATGGCTTATCAGTGTCAGCTGCCCACAGCATTGAGTAAATTGGCTCGGTGAAACTAATGATGTATTTCACCTTATCCCACCATGCTTCATCAAGTATCTTCGCTCTCACAAATCCAGCCCTTTCTTGGTCATCTTCCTTATATGAGACCCACTTGTCACTAATCACTATTTGTTCAAGTGCTTCCTTGAGATGAAGAAACCTCTTCAACATGACAATTGTAGATGCAAATCTTGTGTCAGCAACAGCAAGGAACTTCAGCTTACTAAATGAATTGAACATAGATAGTCTCATTCCATGATTCATGATAAAATTCTTGATCTGCAAAGCATCCCCAGCAACATCATTGATCCATTGAAGTTCTATGTTTTCATTATTCCTTGGAGCACAGATATTTTTTAGTGCCAAGTTCAAGGTATGAACAACACAAGGAGTCCAAAAGATGTTGTCATACTTTGCTTCTATGATCAAACCAGCACCTTTACAATTTGCAGCATTATCTGTAATCACTTGAACCACATTCTTTGATCCAACCTTCTCAATTATCTCAATCAACAGCTCAGCAATATACTCCTTAGTCTTTGTTTTTCCTTCAGTGTTCTGACATTTCAAGAACATTGGACCACTCTCTGTTATAGCTATGAAGTTTATCAAGGGCCGCCTTTGAGCATCAGTCCAGCCATCTGCTGCAATGGTCACCCCTTTCTGGCTCCATGTGCTCTTGATGGGCTCAAGAAGCCTATCGACATTGGCCTTCTCTTGTTGAAGAGAGTTGTCCGCAGCTTCTTAATTCCTGAAGGCACATACCCACCCAATTTTTGTGTTGCAACATAGTTGAATGCAGCTCGATAGTTTGGATTTCTTGCCAAGTTGAAAGAAACACCTCCAGTATAGAACATTCTTGCAATAAGAGCATCAACCATCTGTCGAAATTCAAGGTGAAAGCTTTCATTAATACCCGTTTGCTTTTTCCTCTTTGATGCCCTTGTTCCTGAAGGTAATCCAGAGGATGAGGTAGGCACTGTGACATGAACTGGCATGGGAACATTCCTCGGCATGCTTGCATCACTAGCTGCCTTAGCTGCTGCTTCTTCCCTGCGAAACTGTTCAAACATCTCTTGTGTTGCAGCACTATATATTGCTGTGCCTTTGCCCTCCTCCTTCAACAAATGTGCTTTCACTCTAGAATAACTCCTAGGAATACTGTGATTGCAATATAGGCATATCGACCTTGCATTTCCACCGAAAGTACCATTTTTCTCTACTACTTTTACATGCCTCCAAAGTGGGGATTTTCGCAGTCTACCATCACTAACAGCAGGGCTATCAGTAGCAGTTCCAGTAGCTTGTGCACTTGCGGATCCAGAAGTTATATTTGACATTTTGCTCTGCAATAGAAGCGAAACCCAAAACCATTCAACCCTAAATCGTGTCTACTCATGCACAAATAAACGAGATAGCATCCAGACTGCAAAGTAAAGGGCAAGTTCAGTACCTTTGCCTACAGGCCACGGCTTGGATCCACTTCGCCGGATGGCCGGAGACGGCGGCCAGATCGAGCTTGGTTCCGGCGTTCCGCGACGGCGCCACCGCGACGCACGCAGTAGAGGTAACGTGGGTATCGAGGGAGTCAAGTGGCATGCGGCAGCGGCTCGTATTTTAGGTTTTTCCTGAGTTGGGCCGGTCCAGTATCGAAATACGTATCGGGACGTATGAAATGAAGTATCGGGAATTATTTTATTTATTTTTAAATCGTATTTCTGCGATACTCGGCTGATACGCGTATCAGCCGTATCGAAACGTGTCGACGTATCGCGCCGTATCCGATACGGACACGGCGGCTTCCGGGGCGTATCCGAATTTCGTAGGCATAAATCATTCTTAGTCTGATGGAACTATCCGTAAGCAAACACACACAAGGAAATAATCTTGTTCAAAATGATTCCAGCCGGAGGCCGGAGAGGACGAAGCACCAGCGCCCGTAATCGTCTCTTGCTTAGGGAAGCACATGTTTGGCACGCACAGCTCATGAACAAAATTCTGCTCAGCAACCATAGTCCAAGACGATAAGTACACTTTTATCTTAGAGATCCCTTTACTTGACCAGGTCGATGCTGCCCTGCCACTGCCATGTCCGCCGCCGTCGTTGCAATCAATCTGACGCTTCGGCGGCTTCCACGAATCCATGCCGAGCTAGCAGCATACTCTCACTTCCCAGTCCGCCGCGACCAAATCAAACCACGCTCGCAAATAGTCCAACCCTGACGAGTGACGAGCGATTCATTCGTCGGTGGCTCGGTGCCCGCGTGTCTCGCGGCAAACTGGGAGTAACTGAGCCCCCTGCGCGCGACCGCCGCTCCGGACAGAGAGTCAAGCTTCGACGGCGCCAATTGATCACCCGCGGCGGCACGTACGTATAACGACATCTCTCGCGGCGGCAGCACGGTCTCACGGGTTTGGGAGTTGTAGTCGCTGGCTGCCTGGCTTCTGTTCCGTTCGCGGGATGATGGCGAGCCACCACCACCACCACGACGCGCTGTGGGCGAAGCTGCACGCGCTGGAGCGACAGCTCGCGACGCACAAGCTCCTGCGCGCTCCACGCGGGGACGACGTGGGCGCGGACACGGCCTTGTGGGCGACCTGCCGCGGCAGCCAGTACGAGGCTTACATGCGCCGGCGTGACGCCAGGCGCGAGGCCGCGTCGGCACCGCAGCAGCACCCCACCGTTGGAAGTCGAAGCAAGCCGATGAGCCCGCGTTGCACGGTGAAGGCTGCTCGGGACGGGCATGAGGTAGACTTCAACACCCGGTGCGCCGCTTGTTTTCTGCTGTACGCGTTTGCCTTTGCTTAAGCTGC
>BCLG01001830.1:15800-34531 GCA_001602295.1 Zoysia matrella
CAGCGTTGCCACGCCAAGGCCGTTCCTCAAACGCCGCACGGGCACGGGCGGCGCGGCGGCGCCGGCGAGGCTGCGTTCACCGAGCGTGCACGATCTTTCTTCGATCGACGTGCCCATCACACCCAGACAGCCGCAGCTGGAGTGCGGCAGCGCCCACGCGCTGCGGCACATCCGGTCCGTGACGGAGCTGCCGTTCAACACGGCGGCGCTGGCGTCGCTGCAGACGCAGGCGCGAACGCTAGCGCGGAAGCGGTGGTGCAGCCCGTAGAGGCCTGCGGCGATTGTCCCTGCCGCCGGCGCCGACTCGCACAGGGACTTCTCCAAGGGGCTCAGGAAGCCCGTGAGCACAGTGGAACGGCCATTTCGGATGAGATCGCCAGTGCATCATGTCCAGCTGGAGACAGGCACGCAGGAGCTCAGGAGGATGAGGAAGGAACCGGCGACGCGAGAGACTCGATTGACAGGGTGTGAGTATGACGAGTGGGCCCGGTGATACCGGTGCAAATGTGTATAAAAGCAAAGTCCCCTCCGTTGTCCAGAACATCGAAAAACATTCAGAGAAATAAGAAATGAAACAACTGCTTTGGTTGGTTTCCTCGCCATTGCTCGCCTAGCTCGGCAGCAGCCCTATGCTTGTGCTCACGTCGAAGCAGCGGTGCGCCTCGACCTCGGGTCATCACAGTTGGTAATCAGAGCCTCTTATACTCGGCGTGTGGGTGGAGTTGTTGGATCGTTCGAGGATTCCTTCTCTGGGCGTCAAAATTTTTTGGGAGAGGGAGCTGGTGTGGAGCTTGTCGAGTTGATCGGAGATTTCGGTGTCTGTAGATCGCCGCTGGTGGTTTCCCGAGGTTCGAGCATCACGGCGCCGTCTAAGGTATCGAAGCCCTCCGCGCAGACGCACCTGTTGTTGGAGACGATGGAGACGGAGTCATCGAATGCGGAGGCACGATGGCAGTGAGTCTTCTGCGTGCTTGATTCATTGGACAAGCGGCTTACCACCATGGATGCGGTCCAGCAACAGCTCGTCGGCCAGGCAGATTTGGCGGCGGTGGTGGCTGAACAAGCTGCTAAGGACCGTGACCATCTGGCTCAGCAAGTGGCAGAGACGGGCCGAGCGGTGGCTCGCCTCACTCTGGAGAAGATGGCGGCTGAGTTGGAGGATTCCTCGGAGTCTGATGCGTCCTCGGATCAGGCTTCGACCGAACGGCGTGAGCAACGTCGTTCCTCGGAGCATCAACAACATGGTCGTCGGCCGCACACAAGGTGTTCATCGGATGTCCGCAACCAAGGTCACCAGGTTGATGGCGGTGAATCCACGGTGCTACCGAAGCTAGTGTTTCCCAAGTTTTCTGGTGAGCACCCCACAGTCTGGCTCTCTAAGTGCGAGGACTATTTTTCCATTTATCATGTGAATCGGGTGATTTGGGTGACCGCTGCTGCTATGCATATGTAGGGAAATGCTGCTCGGTGGTTACAAGTGTATAAGAGTAGGCATGTCCTTGGTGATTGGGAGGAGTTTTCAGCTGCTGTGTTACACAAGTTTGGGTCCTATGAGTATAATCGTGCCATGTATACATTGCTGAGTTTGAAACAGACAGAGACAGTGGAGGAATATGTGGCAGCATTTGAAGAGGCTCGGTATTCAGCAGCAATGCACAACTCTGAGCTCGATGAAGTGTTGTTTGTGACGCAATTCTTGCAGGGACTCAAACCTGAGATTCAGAGACCGGTTCATTCTCAGTTACCAACATCAGTAGATCGAGCAGCTCTCCTTGCTTCCATACAACAGGAGATTAAGGATAAAGGAAGGCTGAAAGGACCCAAAACAAGTATTACTACCAAGAGTACTGGTGTGTCTTCTAAGGGAGATTCTTATAAACAGGTGTAGGGTCCAGTAGAGTTGTCTAAGGAGCAGCAACTGCGAGATTACAGGAGACTGCATGGTTTGTGTTTCGCTTGTGGGGAGAAATTTGATGGTGGCCATGCAGCAGTTTGTCCTAAGCGCGTACAGGCTCAACTTTATTTGTTGTCTGCAGCAGATATGGACATGGTATTGTCGGAGGAGGTGCTGGAACAGCTACACAGGGAAGATCAGTGCCACCTGTCTCTCAATGCCTTGGCTGGTACTGACATGGGTGAAAGTATTCGTTTACGTGCCCTGGTGCAGAAGCAAGTGCTGCTAATTCTGGTGGATTCGGGGAGTTCGGCCAACTTCATCAGTTCAGCTTTTGTGACACAGTCGGGGTTACTGCCTGTCCCATGTACTCCTCTTCAGGTGAAGGTAGCTAACGGGGAGATGCTGTTGTCTGACTCCTACATTCCTCAATTTGAGTGGTGGTGCGATGGCCATACCTTTCGCACCGATGTTCGGGTGTTGAATGTTGGTACCTATGATGCTAGCTTGGGTTTTCCATGGCTGAAGCAATTTAGCCCCATGTTATGTCATTGAGAACACAAGACTTTGGACTTTGTAGATCAGGGTGTGGCAGTGCATCTTCAGGGCATTGTTTCATCTCCTCCTCATCAATTGTTGGAGCTGTCCTATGATCAGTTACACAAATGGTGGCGTGAGAATGACATTTAGGCCTTAGCTGTTGTGGAGGACGTTGATTCGGTGGTGCCCTTGATTCCTGAGCAGCAAGTAACCGAGTTAGTGGCAGAATTCTAGGATGTATTTGAGGATCCGCAATGTCTTCCTCCTTTCAGGGTGTTTGATCACACGGTTCCTCTATTGCCTAATGCTGTCCCTGTGAATGCCCGTCCATATCGATATTCACCTCAGCATAAGACAGAGATTGAGCATCAGATTTCTGCTATGCTGGAAGTTGGACTCATTACTCCGAGTGTGAGTCCGTTTGCGTCACCTGTGCTGTTAGTCCAAAAAAAAGATGGAACGTGGCGTTTCTGTGTGGACTACCGCAAGCTCAATTCCATGACTATAAAGAACTAGTTTCTGATGCCCTTGGTAGATGAGATTCTAGATGAACTGGCAGGCACCAAGTTCTTTTCAAGTCTGGATATGCGGGCAAATTATCATCAAATTCGGATGCATCCTCAAGATGAGAGTAAGACAGCTTTCAAGACTCATCATGGGCATTATCAATTCCGTGTCATGCCATTCGGCTTGACCAATGCACCGGCGACATTTCAGTGCGCTATGAATGCTGTCCTTGCTCCCTTTTTACGCAAGTTTGTCATGTTTTTTATTGACGATATTCTAGTATACAGTCCCTCCCTGGATGCTCATTTGGACCATCTTCAGCAAGTGTTTTTGCAGCTGCGAGCAGATCAGTTCTACCTGAAACGCTCCAAATGCCACTTTGTTCAGAAGCAGCTTGCTTATTTGGGTCATATAATTTCAGAAGATGGTGTCACTACAAATCCAAGTAAAACAGAGGCAATGGTCAGTTGGCCTACTCCATCATCACCCACTGCCCTTCGTGGGTTCTTGGATCTCACGGGCTGTTACCGGAAGTTCGTTAAGCACTATGGAGAGATTGCCAAACCACTTACATCATTACTGAAGAAGCAGTTTTCTTGGGATTCTGCTGCTCAAGATGCTTTTGACCGGTTGAAGAAGGCTATGGTTTCTCCCGGTTTTGATCAACCATTCACTGTGGAGACAGATGCATCGGATATTGGCATGGGGGCAGTATTGATGCAGCAGTGTAAACTGATGGCTTTTCTGAGTAAAGCCATGAGTGAAAAGAACAAGCACTTGTCTATTTACGAGAAGGAGTTTCTTGCTCTGATGTTGGCGGTTGACAAGTGGCGGCCATACCTTCAACATAGTGAAATTGTGATCAAAACGGATCACAAGAGCTTGAGTTTCCTGGAAGATCAGCAGCTGCAGTCCGACCTACAAAAGAAAGCTATGACGAAGCTTATGGGCTCGCAGTTTAAAATAGTGTATAAGAAGGGAAAGGAGAACACTGCTGTAGATGCGCTATCTCGAGTGGGACATTTGATGACCATTTCTGCTGTCACGGAGGTGAAACCAGTGTGGATTCAAGAGGTGTTTAATTCATATGTTACTGACCAGGATGCTCAAGCTCTGCTTGCTTAGTTGGCTGTGAGCAGTCCTGATAAGAATGGGTTCTCCTTACAACAAGGCATTATCAGAAAAGACACCTGTATTTGGGTTGGACAGAATTCGGCATTGAGGACCAAGATTATCGCTTCATTGCATGATAGCGCAGTGGGTGGACACTCTGGATCCCATGCTACTTACCAAAGAATCAAGAGGTTGTTCTATTGGCGTGGGCTGAAACAGGATGTTGTGAATTTTGTCCAACAATGTTTGATTTGCCAACAAGCCAAGAGTGAGCGCATTCACCCTCCTGGTTTGCTACAACCTTTTCCTGTGCCGGCTGAGGCATGGCAGGATTTGACTATGGATTTCATCGAGAGATTGCCGAAATCAGAGGGGTATGACTCCATTTTGGTAATTGTTGACCGGTTCTCGAAGTATGCCTATTTTTTTCCTCTTCGGCACCCTTTCACGGCTCAGCAAGTGGCTCAAATTGTTCTTGATAATGTGCTGAAGTAGCATGGCTTGCCAAATTCGATTGTTTCTGACCAGGACAAGATGTTCACCAGTCAGTTTTGGCAAAAGTTATTTGAGGCTCTCGGCATCTCTTTGGCTCTTAGTACTGCGTATCATCCACAGACAGACGGTCAAAGTGAACGGGTAAATCAGTGTTTGGAGATGTATTTGAGGTGTGCGGTTCACTCTGCCCCGGCCAAATGGAAGAAGTGGTTGCCACTAGCTGAGTTTTGGTATAACTTTTCGTTCCACACTGCTCTTGGCTGCTCCCGGTTCAAGGTGTTATATGGTTATGAAGCTCCTTTTGCTGTTGCTCCTCTCTTATCTTCTGGTGCTGTTCAGTCAGTAACTGATTTGCTGACAGAACGTGCTGCTCACCTGGATTTGCTTAAGTCTCATCTTGCGGCCGCTCAAAACAGGATGAAGACTCAAGCCGACAAGAACAGGACTGATCGAGCTTTTATGGGGGGTGATATGGTGCTGCTAAAATTACAACCCTATGCTCAACATTCTGTTGTAAATCGACCATGTCCCAAACTTGCTTTTAAGTTCTTTGGTCCCTACAAAGTTTTGGAGAAAATTGGTCAGGCAGCATACCGTTTGGAACTTCCTGAAGCAACACAAGTCCATCCGGTTTTTCATATATCTCAGTTGAAGCCGTTTACTCCGAACTATTCTCCGGTATACACTGACTTACCTCGGGTGGCTGATCTAACACAAGGAAGCTTAGAACCTGAAAGCATTTTGTATCGTCGGTTGGTGAAACGGGGCAATCATGCTTTACCTCATATCCTTGTGAAGTGGTCTCGACTGTCATCTGATGCGGCCACCTGGGAAGACTACTATGTGGTGAAAGCTCGCTTTCCTTCAGCACTTGCTTGGGGGCAAGCAAATTCTGGGGAGGGGGGAGATGTAACGGCCATTCCAGATGAGATCGCCAGTGCATCATGTCCAGCTGGAGACAGGCACGCAGGAGCTCAGGAGGATGAGGAAGGAACCGGCGTGGGAGACTCGATTGACAAGGTTTGAGTATGACGAGTGGGCCCGGTGATACCCGTGCAAATGTGTATAAAAGCAGAGTCCCCTCCGTTGTACAAAACATCGAAAAACATCCAGAGAAATAAGAAATGGAACAACCGCCTTGGTTGGTTTCCTCGCCATTGCTCGCTTAGCTCGACAGCAGCCCTGTGCTTGTGCTCACGATGAAGCGGCGGCGCGCCTCGGCCTCGGGTCATCACACACAGGGACTTCTCCAAGGGCGACGCCGACCCGGCGGTGCCTAGCACCCGTGGCAGCCGGAAGCCCGTGAGCAAGAAGAGTTGGATATGGTTCGGGATTTTAACAACAATGAATTGGATCTCAAGAGATTGAATTATGGAGTGATCACCATAGTTCCAAAGACTGAGGCGGCGAATTCTATTAAACAATTCCGTCCCATTTGTCTTTTAAATGTGGGCTTCAAGATCGTTACTAGAATGCTGAATGATAGACTTCCCCGTGGGCAGATACAGAGATTAGTAGCTCGCAAACAACTTTTATTAAAGAGAGACATATCATGAAAGGGGTTATCTTAGTCCATGAGACACTCCATGCACTAAGGAGATCTAAGAAGAGGGGGGTCATTTTGAAGTTGGACTTTGAGAAGGTGTACGATAAGGTTCACTGGGGTTTTGTAGAGGAAATGTTGAACAAGAAGGGTTTCCTTGGGGAATGGACTGATAAAGTGATGAGTACTAGTATAGGTGGGCAGGTTTGGATTAATGTGAATGGGACTAGAACCTCTTACTTCAAAACTTATCAAGGGCTGAGACAGGGGATCCATTATCTCCCTTGATGTTTAATTTGGTGGTAGATACCCTGTCGGTTATGTTGGAAAGGGCGAAGGACCAAAATCTGATCAAAGGTGTGTTAGGCCACCTGATTCCCGGAGGGCTCACCCATGCACAGTATGCAGATGAAACGATTATCATGACCGAAGGGGATGATATGTCAATTCTGCACTTAAAGTTCCTGCTATACTGTTTTGAGTGGTTATTAGGCTTGAAGATTAATTATCACAAAAGCGAAGCTTATATGATGAGGATGGAGGATGAGGAGAAGCTGAGAGCGGCCAAAATGTTAAGCTGTAAGGTGGGTGCGCTTCCGATGAAATATCTTGAGGTTCTGGTTCACAATAGAATGTTGGGGGAACATGGGTTTGGATGTGTGGTAGATAAAGTCAAGAACAGACTTAACCCTTTGAAAGGTAAGTTTATGTCTTCAAGAGGGAGATTAACCCTTATTAACTCTTGTCTTTCTAGCCTCCCCACCTATACCATGGGATTTTACAGATTGCCTCCGAACTGTCACAAGAGAATGGATACAATCAGGTCACAATTCTTTTGGAGAGGAGCGGCCAGAACTTTCAAGTATCATATGGTTAATTGGCAGACAGTTACTAGACCAAAGGAATTTGGAGGTTTAGGAGTCCAGGACACGAATGTTTTCAATGACTGCCTGTTGGTTAAGTGGATCTGGAAGTTCTTTAATTCCTCAGATAGTCTTTGGGTCAGATTGCTGAAAGCTAAGTATATGAGGAGAGAAGAGTTCTTTTCATCCAATACCAGGAATGCTTCCCAATTCTGGAAAGGATTACATCAAGTGAAACACCTCTTTCAATGGGGAGCTATTCACGAAGTAGGAAATAGGGAGGACACCAGATTCTGGCAAGATGTGTGGTTAGGGAACATTCTCTTACGTTTACAGTATCCTAGGCTGTACAATATTTGTGAGAATAAAGAGGCCTCAGTAGGCAGTTATCTCAAGGAAAATTGGCAAATGTCCTTTAGAAGGCTTTTGGGCCCTGAGGAGGTATTAGAATGGGAGGATTTAGGTGAAAGGTTGAGGGTTGTGCATCACACTGATGCGCTTGATTCAGTTTGTTGGGGGTTAACTAATAATAGGAAATTCTCTACTAGTTCCTTATATCCGTTTATTATGAATGGGGGGTTTTTGAATAAGTCTATGATGATGATTTGGCGCAGTAAGATTTCTTTGAAAGTTTGGATTTTTCTTTGGCAAGCCTTTCAAAATAAGATCCAAACTAAGATGCAACTTAAAGAGAAGAACTGGAGAGGGAGCCTCCTTTGCTGTCTTTGTGGCACTTTGGAAGATGTTGACCATGTATTCTTCTGGTGCCCGATGGCTCTTTTTGTTTGGAGTTTTACTAGAGAAGCTTTGGATTGTGGGGATCAGCCGAGCTCGGGTCATAATCTGGTGGAGAACTGGCTAGTCTCCACCAGGTTTAAGCCCGCAGCTGTTTTTGATTCTGTTTGCAGGACTGGTTTGAGCTCTCCAGACGATGAGGAATTCTATTACCATGAAACAAATTCTTTCGGCGAAACCTGTTGAAGTAATCTTTATTGCTATATCGAATTTGCAGAAATGGAAGTGGCTGTTGAAGGATAAGGAGAGAAAGGAGCTGGAGGGCATCATTCAACTGTTACTATCAAAATCCTCAAGTTTTCTTAATTTGAACTCCTATTGTTCGGATATTATGGTGCTTTGATCTGGTATTGTTAGTGTTTTGGGGTGTTAGAAGTCTGTACGATGGGGTTAATGATGTGTGTGTGAGCGGTCGAACGGAGTTTGAGTAGTTGTTCTGTGCTGTAATCGAATTTGGATATTTCTGCTTTCTATAAAAGCAGGGTCTTCTTAGCCTTTTACTACCTCCGTTCTAAAATATAAGTATTTTTAAGTTTAGTCAAAGTTAAATTCTTTCAACTTTTATTTAATAATATTTAAAAAATCACACAATTTCTAATGTAAAAAAATATTTTTTATGAAAGTTTGTTTCACGGTGAATGAAAATATATAATTTTTATATGATAAAATATCATTATTTATTTATTACTAATAGTCAAAGTGATAAAATTTTGATTTTGACTTAATCTTAAAAATATTTATATTTTGAAACGGAGGGAGTATATAAAAAAAGGGTTGGTCGGGAAGATGGCAGCTTGCTCGCTCCTCGACGTGCCGTTCGACCGCGCAGTTGGCATCTCCGGCTGAGCTGAGCCCCTGTGCGATACGGCGCCAGACCGTGACGCGCCATGGGAAAGCCTTGATTGCACACCCTGTTCAGGTGGTTCAGGGTTCAAACCTGGCCAGCGCAATGCTTTGATGCACAGGGAAGCAGTGGCGAATCACAGATTAAAACGGATGAAGAAGTGATAAAAACTCAGTTCATTAGTGATAATATTAGCTTCGCCGGTGCAGGGAAGTCTGGTTAAGTGGTTATTGGTGTGGGAGTCGAATCGTTTACTGTGAAATCCCTGTGCTTACGATCAGGCTTCATGAGTAACAGCATGTTTCAGCGACCAGTATCTGTTTTGTAGAGAGGATACATTTTTTGTTGGCAGTCGCCGCCGCCGTATGCCGCAGCTGTCCGCTGAATGATTTAAATTCTGGCGGTGTCCTGAGTCAGCAGGACAAGGGAAGCCAGGAGATAGAATAGCTCCATCCTCGGGCCTCTTCGCAGCGATCAGCCAGATATACGTCCGTCACCGTTCTGGCAGTAGTCTCCCTGAAGTCCGCGCCACAGTTCTGCAGAGGAATGGCGATGCATGGGCAGTTCA
Source organism: Zoysia matrella (assembly GCA_001602295.1). Lineage (NCBI taxonomy): Eukaryota > Viridiplantae > Streptophyta > Magnoliopsida > Poales > Poaceae > Zoysia > Zoysia matrella. Next base: position 24,963 of record BCLG01001830.1, read on the forward strand.
TCTCCGCCACTGAGCTTGCCGGCGACGACCAGGTCGTGTTCGTCCTGATCACGGCTTATGGCCAAGGTAGATCTCAAGTAGCCTTTGGCCATCCCACATGTTATTTTTGTGTCTGCCTAATGTAGTATAAGCTCCACATTAGTACAGTACCTGACAAGCCAAAGATCAATCCATGGACGCTCCAGCGCAACAAGATATGACAGAAGAGCATGTAATTATGATTCGATACAAGGCTTGGGTAGTTAAACAGCAGCATCCGTAGGACTGAATTGGGCACAAGCTACAATGAAAAATACTTCCTCTCCTTTTGATTTGTTGATTTTAGAACAGAGATTCTAGTTTAAAAAATGAACCAACTCTCATTTCGCTGTTGGCATGACATGCCACACCAGTCACCTCCAACGGGGAGACGGCAGTGCTTACATGAATAGCGTTTGTGTTTATGAAATCGCAATTTATTTCACATATTACAGTAATGCTGCCCTCTGTACCTGAGGATCGACCGTTCTCTCCTAACAGGCGAGCATACATGCATCCTACAGGGTAAAACCGAACAGGAAGAACGTAACATCAGATACAACAACCACTACTGCTACCGGCACCACAACAGACTTGCCCAATACAGCAACTGATGGTCGCCCATGCCCGCTGTGTATAATAAGCGGACGGCAGTATTGGTTAGTAGTAGCTGATTCACCAGGCTCTAGCCTTTTGCCATCTCTGAAAGGAAGCTTTGCGCTACGGACAAGCATGACTTTCTTTGTTTCTTGTATTCACCATACCGTAGGAAGAAGTATCCGAGATAGTCAAAGTCAATTGGAGATACCTTTGCCTGCATCAATTGCAATGACAAACAATGGGAGTAATATCCCAAGTGCTCAGCTGAAAAAAGAAACAAACATTTTTTTCCACCCAGAAAAGGGTTCTATATTGGTCAAATGGGAGCCCAATCCAAAGTGCTTCCCTAAAGAAAGAACATTGAACACCTGATCAGTGTATAAGTAGCAAAAGAAAGTACAATTTACCTGAATCAGGGCCCAAAGTGCCCAGTATATGTGCGATGCTAATCTGAAGGTATTTGTTTCAACATAAAGGTTTTCCAGATCTCCCAATGGCACCTTTCAGTTGACAGGAAAAAGGTAAAGAACCGTGAACACCATGAGAGCATAATGGAGTAATACTATCAGACTAAAAATGTTCTACGCTATACCCTCATAGAAAAATGTTCTAATCTATCTGTCAATCATATTACATGCCCCAGATCAGATGAATGCTATGCAACTCAGGTCCAACTTAAAAGAGTTAAGTCTATAAGCACCGGCGGAGCTACGTAGAGGCCAGAGGGGGCTACGGCCCCTCCTTGCCCAAGAAACTTCTAAAGATAACTAGGAGTTTTGACTTAAAAAATGGAGAAAAGAAGTAAGAAACATCAGAAAATTTCATTGCTACTCTTTCCGTTTTTTTCATTAGCTTGCTCTGCACTTAAAGTCAGTATCATAATGTACATGTAACGCTGTCCAATACATCAGCTCTACATAGTTGTCTTCCTTGGCCTCTCCTACCATTTGTTCTTAGCTCCGCCCCTGTCTATAAGGTACTACTAGTCTGATGATTCAGAACAGCAAAATGTTATACTTCCATTCCCATGGATGAACATGTGATAGCTTTCAGTTGGCTTGTGTCCACATAATTCACATACCTCACTCGGTCTCTCAGCGTGCAGATAGTTCCTGAAGAAGTGATACTGGGCATCTTTATCTGGGTACCTAAAGAAGCAACCAAATGAACATATTGATCAACATGACAAAATATGAGTTCCTTTCGAGTGTTCCAATGAAATAGACAGAACTTACAAGTCATATTCACAGTCAAATCCTGCATACTCATTAAAATGATTTGCGATATCATAACCACGGTAGCTGTACGAGCCATACTCAAAATCAATGAAATAGAGTTTATCTGTCAAAAGCAAGTGACAACATAGGCACACAATCTATCTGTTAGCTTGGCAACACAAAACAGGAAAATTTTGACTAGGCAGTATGAGTTCACCTTCCAGATCATTCAGCATCAGATTTCCTGAAAGCAAGTCATTGTGTGCATAAACCACAGGTGCATGCAAGAGGTCCGCTAGATCCTACAAGAGGAATGACATCATATTCGTATGCAGAAATAGCAATAACACAAACATTGACAGAGATATCTGATAATATATATTGTGACAGTAACGAGGAGAAACTGCTATGTATGACTTCAACAAGGATAACAGGGGACTGAACGCCCTTTGCTTAATCACAAGGTGTTACCAACATATCAGAAAAGGATAAACTACTAGAAATTTAAAATAACCCTTTGCAGCTATGCAGAATAGGGAAAAATCATTCGAAGAATAGAGATGCTAAAATGGCGACAAATTACTCTCAGGGTAATGGAAAATGAAAGAAAATAAAAAATAATATGAAGAGTTTCATCGTCAACTCTAAGATACCTTAAGTTCTTTAATTTCATCTTGTATTTCTCTAAATGAGATTGTTTCATATTTCTTATGTTTCTCATCATCTTCAAACTTCAACACCGAAGCTGCAAGAAGCATTTGAAAGCACATATGAAAAAGCAACCAGCTATTTTTTTTTTCACATTTCGGATTCAAGAAACATAAAATGCAACCAGCCAAACAAAAGGAGCAACACCTTTTTTCAAAAACTTGAATATATCATTCCACAATTCTGGTTCTTTTGATCCCGGTATGTCTAGTTGATGGAACCTCTGAAGCTCTTTGGCAATCTTAACCGCTATTCTGGGTTCTTTCATGTCTGGAAAACAGTTGAGTTAATGTATATATTAAAAAAAAACACATGGATTCCTTTGAACTAGAATTCAAAGTAATGATAAAAATAATGAAAGAAACACTGACAAATAGATATATAATTTCAATAAGCAGACAAACATACCGCACAACTGAATTATGCAAAACAAAAATATGCCAACCTGAAGGTGACAGCGTCCGAGCGGCGATAAATGACTGAACCACTCCATTCTCAAATATTCCAAGTAATCGAGCCCCAAACCCTGCAGCTGAGAGATATGGTATGGCCTAACCATGATGGTAATAGATATGTGAATTAGGAAACGTTCTACAACTGGAAAATGAGATGTAGGTTTGTGGTTATAATATACAATTTGTACAGTCAACGATTTGCTAGTAAAATTCTTGTTTCGAATTTTGCAAAGGGTGAAATCATCCTTTAAACTACAGCTTGGTATGTCAGATCAGTAGAATAGTGGTGACGGCAGATAACATAGGCCTATGCCTGGCAAATAAAGTAGGACAATAGACAAGCAGATTCACATAAATGTGTGAAGTATATCCTACTTCTAAATGGACTATCAAATATTATTAAACTGAAGATGCACCACACAAGAAAAAGAATCGATGCTAAGTAAGGCAAGATGATGGCAATACAACATGATAGTACCAATAAAATTTTATTCCATTCAGATGGTTACCTGCAGTTCCCTCTTCCGATCAATCACCAGGTCTGTATTTGAGCCATACAACCGAACAGTTACAGAAGACTCATCGCCATTGCCTTCTTTGACAGAAACCTTTAGCACTGCAAGTAATAACTGATAAACATCAATGAAGATAAATTAAAGGCCGCTTTGACTGTAACTACATCAGTTAACATGAATAATGCCAATAGGTCAACTATTTGCAGCTGGAGCAAATTAGATTACTAATTTCAGTCTCAGGTGCACTGAAACATGATGAAGCAAATCCAGATGCTATGGTGAAACAAGGATTCTTCAACCTTTTTTATTTCACAAGGTTGTGAAAGGTGATGGAAAGTAGTCATGCTTTTCCTTTACGTCTGAAACTAGAAGTAACAAGTAGCAGGAAGCAGCGAAAAAATAGGTTACAGTGTAACGACAACAGCTATAACCTGGTGGCAACAATGCGTGGCAATTCAGACAGCTGACTTGATGGCCTCAGATTATCTCTACTACAGCATGGGGCCGGATCAAAAGGGAGAGGAATCAGGAGACAGCGCTGCGATCCAGGAACCGCCGTGTCCCAGGGAGCAGGAACTCACATAGATTCGTGATGCCACCAGACACCGTCTCGATGGAGAAGCACGAGCTGTCCAGCGATGACCACCCTTTCAGCAATTCCTTGCACAGGCCTCTGCAAAAAAGCATCACCAACCAACTCCCAGATCAGAGAAACCCAAAAAGCTGAGAAGCACCGAACCACCTCTCGCTCTCTCCTGAACATTTCCGCAAACACCACGAGCTCGCGATCGCGCCACTAATTCCTTCGCACTCGCAGTCGCTCCAACAGGACCATAGTCACCACACCGCTCCCAACCAAACCAACTAGAAGAGAGAATCAAAAGAGAAGCAGAGATGGCAGAGCAGAGAGGGAAGGGCACTTGCATGATGTGAGGCGTCATCTCCGGGAGCGGCAGAGAGATGTCGACGGAGGCCGCCGACATGGGCACTTCCGCCGGCGCCGCGGCCACCAGCGCCGCGGTGGTCCCTTTCTCCTCCGGACCGCTCCCAACTCCGGGGACCACGGCCCTGCCGCTGTAAGTCCGCCCCTCCGATCCCATGCTGCCGCTCGCTCGCGCGCCCTTCGCCCTCCCTCGGGGTCTGCGACTGCGATCCGCTCTGCGCCTCGCCTGCGCGCGCGAGGAATGTCGTTTGGTCGTTGGGGTGAGGCGTGACGGCACGAGCCCGGACCCTATTCGATTCCTTCAGAGGGTGACAGAGAGACGAGGCGTCCGAGCCGCGAAGCGTCCACTCGCCTCGCGCCGCGTGGTGGGATTCGGCAGGGACGGCCACGCTGGCCCACGTGATCGCGTGCTCCCCCGTCCGATCGCCTGCGCGTGGCGTGCGGGGTTGCTCGCTGCCGCCCGCGCCGGAGGAGGACGACCGGAGAGCGACCGGACCTCGCGGGGACGAACGGCTGATATTCGGCAGACCCACACGTGGCCATATCTGGAGTCACCTCGACGTGTCTGGGTCTGGTGGTCGCAGTCTGGTTTTTTGGATGATGTGCGCCTCTCGTTATGGGAGATCTTTTGGATGGAACGTACGTGCAGTGTGCCCATCGGCGGCATCGCTCGCGGCGCTCGTTCCAGTGTGGAAGTGGAATCGCGACCAACCATGAGCACGGGCCACAAGCCCACAGTCCACAACTGAGATCTTGGCCACGCTCGCGGGCGCGGGCTTGATGTGGCACTCCGCATGCAATTCGATCGTCCGCCGCCGGGAATCGCAGCCGGCCCAGCTCTCTCAACTTGCTACTAGTACTAGGAAGCCACAGGAGCCACGAGGCAGATTGGGCCCCGGAGATCCAACCCAAGCCCGTCACAAGCTGAGAACATAATTTTTTTGATGGTTTAATTTGATACATGGCATTATAATTTTGTAAAATTTGAAATATGTCATTCGGATCCACATGTCATTTACTTGCAGGGCCTCATCTATCATTGACACATCAATGACATATTTTAAAGTTTGCAAAATTGTAATGACATGTATCAAATTAACCCAATGATCTACAACAACATATTAGCAATCACAAATGTCTGTTTATTTTTATCTACTAGTCTTGAACTGAAAATAAGATGCCCCAACAATCTCAAGTACTCCTACGTACTTAACCGGAAAAATCCAAATCAAGTAGTACTAAACCAGAAGCGAACTGGCAAAACGGTCAGGCCTGAGCAGGTAAAAAGAACTGCAACAATTCCCGGCAGTTCACCGGTGCCTTCGTGCGCGAGCGTCACACCTATATGTTCGCTTCCCACCCAAACCGATCCTCCATTCCTCCTCATCGCATCGTCACCAACAACAGCCGAGAAGACTCCCGGCCACCATCAGAGCGCGGGGAATGGAGCTCCTCGACACGGTGCATGCGCACGCCATCGCGCTTCGCCTCCACTCCCTCCCCCCTGTGGCTGCCGCGACAGGCTCGCTCTGCGTCTGGCTCGTGGCCGCGCTCGCTGCGGCCATCGGCCTCTGGCGCATACGCGCGGTCGGCGTGTTCAAGACCGGCGCCTGCGTCAGCAGTGGTAGTGCCCTCGTCGACGATAAGAAGGCGCAGGAGATGGAGCCTCTGCCGTCGCCTGCCATGGCCGAGCCAGCAGCCCCGGCGTCCCCGAGCGACGAGCTATGCATGTCGTCCAAGGTCCGCTTCACGGCCTACTACGGAGTCTCGGGAAGCGAAGATGGAGTGGTGGACGGCGTCAAGAATTGCGCGAACGCGGATGACGACGGCGCATTCAGCGGCGACGGCGACATGGACAGGATGGTTCTGAGAAGGATAGCTTCGGCGCCGGCGAGAAGATCGAAGATGGCCTTGGCCGCGGCGCCATGGGAACAGAGGGAGATGGCCTTGAGGTGGGGGGGGGGGGATCTGTGGTGGTACCGTGTGAGACCTCTGAAATCAGAAATGAGCGTCTATGTGCCATCTGTACTATTATCTGGATCTGTAGCTGATACATACATTCAGAACAAAGTGGTATTTATTACTCGTACTTTATTACAACACACTACACAATCTACGAGGTTCGGCAAACAAGACTAGAGTATCGGCATAGCGACTCTAGACAAACCACATCTAGTCTATACACACACCACAGGCAACTTGACGGCGGACGAGACTTCTACTCTTCGTAGTCAGCATCTTCTTCGTCATCCTCGTCTTCTGAGCAAAAGTAGCAACAACGGAAGGAGTGAGTACAAAGGTACTCAGCAAGTCCCAACAAGAAGTAAGTAAAGGGTTTCGCCGTAGCGAATCAAGAAAAGCTTGGGGGTAAGGTTTTGCGAAAAGCATGTTTTCATGCCGGCTCCCTATTAGAAAAGAGTTTAACGAAGAGAGAAAATCATTTGCTATATTTTAGTAGAGTGGACCTGGGAAAGGTTTTCACTCCTCTCCACAGTTTTCAAGTTTTATATTGGGTGTAAGCACTCTCGTGCCGGCCCTAGGCACACAGCCACGCAATTCCAAAACACGGGTAGCTACACCCACTCACGCATCAAAGCAATGAATAAAGTCTAATCGTAGGGCGCCCGAACAGTAGCATGTCAATACTATGACAACGGCCTATCCGAAAGGATTTTTAACTCTGCAGAGGTTGTACACTGTACTCACAGGTTACGCTACTCCTGATCATTAGAGTTACATAACGCCTATCCCACACCTACACAGTTTTCCACAGATTCCACCCAAGGTGCAAACAGGGGCCATCCCTCAGGGTTTTCCAGGCCGTCGATGACGCGTCGGTACATTCTCGGAGCCGGGTCGCGAATATCCACCGCATTCACGCCTTTTTCTGGTCCCCTCCAATCCCGAGTATTACCAAACCAGGGGCTATATCCGTAGGCTTACGCTCCCATGACACGGGCAATTACCGTCGAAGGCCAAGCAGCGAGTCATCTCACGCCCTTCTTCTGTTCCCTTGTGTCTTCACTACCGACCCCCCAGTGGTTCGATGTGGAAAGAATACGTAGAGAGAATAAGTCCTGCCCAAAAAGTACAGGTTCTGTGGTTGCACAGAAATTACCAAGTCGAGGGCTAACGAACCAGTCCTTATATGGCAGGGGTGGCGGTCTGGTCCACGGCAGGTGGACCATAGCGAAGCCTACACACCTATCACCATCACCTCAGAGGAGCCCCACCCCACGGCCAGAAACGTCCCCTCTTCACCTAGCACCAGTTGTTCTAAGCCCCATTCCTTTTGTTGATACTCACACCACCAAACTCTTTTTAACTCATATTGCAAATTAATGGTAAATGGTGTGGCGGTGTAGAGCACCGCAGATGGAGTCCTAAGCAATTCTAGTAACAAGGTAGTATCCGTTCCGTAAAACTAACTAGGAACGGAAATTCCTATAGTTATCAAGGACACGTCGGTAATGGTTTTCAAGGAAAATATCTATATTTATACAGCAAGTTACTGACATAAATATAAATACCTAAGATCAAATAGGCATTAAACTACACAATGTTTAACACATTCCAAAGTAGGCTAGCATCGCTGTCTATCGGCGCGGTAAATAAAACATGGGTTCAATGGGCTTAAGATGGGTTAGGACTTGCCTTCAGTTGCTTCTTCGAAGTCCGCTTCAGGCTCGGGTTCTTCAGGCTCTTTGGGCTCTTGGGCGGCTTCAACTTCTTCTTCTTCTGCTACAAGCAATAGTTACAAAAAGACTACCAAAGAACAGCTAAGAAACTAAGAAAAGAAACAAACACCAAACAAGTTATGGAGTTTGAGTTGGCTAGGATGGTAGGGCTCATAATGTGGGTTCCAATGGTATGTTGATTGTGATGATCGGAGTTAGGATGTGGCGGCAAAGTTAGCGGCAATGTGCTATGACGGACTGCAGAAAAATCTGTCTGGACACAGAGTTCGGCCAGTGTCCATGCCCTCTGGGCACTCTGGTGCCCGAAATCGGGGATTTTCCAATGGACCCGTGGGTTGTTGTGAAAGTTCGGGGTTTTCGTGGACACGTGAAAGTTCGGGGTTTCCGTGGACACGTGAAAGTTCGGAGTTTCTGTGGACACGGAAAAGTTCGGTGTTTTCGTGGACACGTGAAAGTTCGGGGTTTCCGTGGACACGGGAAAGTTCGGGGTTTCCGTGGACACAAGAAAGTTCGGGGTTCGAACGGGCCGGCCGCGCTCCCGGCGACACCGTACGCGCTCCCGACTTCGGTCCGCGTTCTCGGCACCTTGGCCACAAGTCTCGAGGCAACAACTAGCGTCTCGGAATCCTTGGGTTGAACTCTACGCAATGGTGGGGTTGGGGTTAGCATTCGGCTACTAACGGAGCGGGAACGCGGCGTGCTAGTGCGCGCTCCGGACGCGCTCTGGACGCGCTCTGAGTGCGCAGTTTCGCGCGTGCGTTCCCGGCAGCACGGTGCTCCGTTTGGTGCGAAATGTGGTGTGCACCTTCTCTATACGCAGGAACACACTGTGACGCGTGTGGTTTCACCAGCTGGCTTGGGAACGACGGTCGGCGGCATGTGGGTGGCGGAGCACGGCGGTGACTCGAGTGGATCGGCCAAACGGCGCTACGGCTACCCATCTCTCGGGCTCGGTTAGCTTCCTAGGGGGCTTGTAGGGCTACCAGTGCGAGGAATTGAAAGATGGCGGCCGAGAAGGAGGTGTTCTCCGGAGAGGGGTGGCGGCGGCCGGTTTCGGAGGAGAGGATGAAATTGGTGGCGGAGGAGGTATTTTTCCGATGGGAAGAGAGCTGTGGGGGTACGCTGGGGTGCGGTGGAGCGAAGGAGACGCGCGGGCGCAGGGGGGAAGGTCTTTTATGGCCGGTGGAAGGTGTTGGCATATCCACGCCGGGAGCTCGATCGTGCGGCGATTTTGTCGGCTTCCCGAGCGCTCCACGGCTGCGTGGCATCGTTGCTTCGGTGGCTAGGGTCAGCGGTGCCAGCGCGGCCTCCATGCTTGTCGGCAGGGCGGCACGTCGGCGTCCGGTCTTCAAAGCGTGACGACAAGGGCCACCGCTTCTCCCGGGCGTCAACGCCGTCACCCTCGTGTGCGCAGC